>JAYJLX010056447.1:0-10362 GCA_036873525.1 Chalinula nematifera | reverse complement strand
TCGGGAAAAGAACGAGGTAGTTAATTACCAGAATATAATAGAGGAACAGTACGAGAGAGAGCTGTTAATGAATGAAAATAGCAATTAGTTTGCTAATGTGGTTCATTCACTCAAGTTAATTTGATACAGTTACAGAATAACAGTATTTGTTTATGTTAAATTGTTTATTTATTTTCTGATTTCTGCAGTTATTTTCGTTGTTTTGTGTTGTTGGTTTTGCACATGTAACTATGTCTATCATTGAGTTTTGCTATATGTAGGCTACCTTGTCTATAGTATATGTTTAATATAATATATTTGCAATGTAAATACTATACAGTTACATAGTGTTTCTCATGTATAAATCATTATATATGTGTAGCAAGCATTGTTTGCTGTTTCTTAGTATGTATTGTAAATGTTCTGTTCTACAAACATGTGTTGTTGTGCAATGGTGAAATACAATGTGAAATGCGTGGAAGTAAAAGTATAAAGGCTAAAAGCTTATATATAGCCTGGAACTAACAATATAGGGTCCACAAAGGCCATTGTGTATGAGTCCTCAATTACAACTGGTTTATTACATGTGTTTTGTTAAGTAAGCGTCGTTGGTATATATGTATATTTAAAGGGACTGTAATTAGTAAGCTATGTCTCTCCCTCTCAGTAGGTTTGAGATTTCTATAACCAGCATGCATGAGTCAAAGACTTGTCATTGGAGGACATGTTGAAGGCTGGGGAGAGTAGAGGACAATACTTCATTGAGTGGGTGTGGTCACATTGGAGGATATCACTGAGGGGAGGGTATTAGGAAGGGGAAATGATGATGAAGTAGACCAGTAAGAGAGAGGGAGAAACACATTATCCTCCATTATACTGTTTATGTATTACTTACCTTCTCTTCCAAATGTCATTGGTTACCATATAATGTAGATGATGATAGTGTTAGTATGAAGCCACACCCACATAATAACATGGATGATTGGGGACATCATGTACTGTACAGTATATACTCCTGTCATCAAAGGCTTCGTCCACCAGTTATTGGCTGACCTCTCATCAGGTGACATATATACACGCCATATATACATGTACACATACAAGAATCACTAGTTCCTTACTATGCATGCAGTAGTAAAGTATAGTATGCATGCATGTGAATAATTTAATATTATGTTTTAATGTACTGTAGTAAGTACAATCGAATGAACAGTGAAACCATCAGCTTCCACATACGTCATATACTATACACTATTGCTTTATTGTCTTTCTCTCTTTATGACTAATTTATGGTACAGATAATATCTCCAATCCTACTACTACTCAAGCCGCTCTTAAACTCAAAGATGCTGGAGTTTTAAGACTAATGCTCACCATTAGTTACATGACTCATGTATTATACACTAAACAGTAGCCTTTTACATTAATTTTATACACACCATACACTGTACCATTATAGCACATCTATTGAATCATTCACATAGTGTAGTATTAACCATACCGGACCACAACAATCAATTTAGTCACTTTAATTACTTTTTGTATCTTACGTAGCAACTAGTTACACTTCAGTATTATATACTATTTTATCATTAGTATTTATTATACTATTAGTTTTGTTTTTTTTTACATGATTATAATGAAAAAAAAAATTCATGGTTTTGTACACCAAGTCAATGGTGGGTGGGGCTATATTTTCAATGTATGTGAGGTAGTCATTGTCCTCTTCCAGCCATTTGGAACCACCAACTGGGAATGGAATAATGAGAATGAAATAACAGGAATTTCCTTGCCTCACCCCCTAGCTTTTCTCAGATGCCTTAAAATTATTACTATATAATTTCTCAAAAATTCATATCCTTTTGATCTAAGAGCAGCTGTAGGTAATGCACTGACAGTGCATGACATTAATCACAGCATTATTATATAGGGCTGTGTTGGGTGATTGAGACCAATAACCAGATGAAGTGAGAACTTACTGAAATCAAGTCCATAAACGTATTTTCTTACCATATAGGCAAAGCCAAAGATAGAATTATGTATAATATCAAGCCCAGGTAGATCACAGCTTTAGTTTAGACTGAATAATGATATACTGTAGTGAAACATATGATTATTAAAAAAAAAAATGAATGGAATTTACAGCAATAATATAGTTATACTTATCAATGTGCATGATTTAGTGGATTACAGTTATGCCTCATGTATTGTAATTAATAATAAAATTAACATACGTTCTTTCTTCAATCACACAAGGCAAGTATGCAAGGAAAACATATATAGTAGAGTCACTTAACCAGCAATAATTATATAAACTATAACACATGAAATTATAAAAATTTAACATTCCTTATATATTCAGCCCAATCAGTCAGTATTGTAGTGTTTGTAATGCGCTCAATATCCCCATTGATGTCAGTCGTTGGCTACGATCATTGTTCATACACTTCAACACAATCTCTCTCATGGCTGGCCAATCGATACCCTGAGCTCTCCTGTACCGCATACTACTGTCCATTTCTGGTACACGATGTAGTGTTATCTCTGTTAATAGCACTCCAAAGCTGTACACGTCCATTGCTGGGGTGTGGTGCTGTGGAATGATGGCTTCAGGAGCAGCGTAGGCTGGATTACCAGGAATAACGGTTTTGATGTGTAGTTGGAGATTGGCTGATCCAAAATCTGATAGCTTGGCCCTCCATTTATCAGTGGGAAGAGGCTCCATCAGTACATTAGGACTACTGATGTCTCTGTGTAGGATTGGCTGAGGTCTCCACTGATGAAGGTAACACATTGCAGTGCATATATCAGAGGCAATATCCATAACTTGTGGGCGTGTAAGGGGCTTGCCTATTTCCAGTTGCTTGTGTAGGCTGGTAGCCATCAGCTCGTATATCAGGATGGGGTTATCCACTCTAGTGGCCCCTATGAACTGGACAATATTAGGATGATGTATTTGTGCAGATATCTCCATCTCTCTTGTGAACACTTCTCTGTTATAGTCGGACACTATGAGCTGATGTAAGCACTTGGCAGCTACTCTGGTACCACGGAATATGGCCACCCTGACCTCACCATACGCCCCTCCCCCAATTACAGTATCTGTTAGCTCCACCTCTTCCCTTTGGAGTACCCAGGGACAATTCTCCAGTTGATCTTGAAGAAATGCAATTTGGTCTTTGTTTCGTTGAATTAATACATCTTTTTGTTGGATAACTTCATCCTTCTGTTGTCTAGTAATGTTGTGTGCTCTTCTCTCATCTTCCAGTCTTCTCTGTATCGATGATAGCTCTGAGACCATCTAACATAGCAATAATAATGAATAAATGGATGCCAATTACAGTCAATTTTAATAGGCACATGTATATCCTCTAAAGGACTACTATCATTATACCAGCTAGCTAGTGGCCACTATACATTATACTATAGTGTAGCATAGTTCAGTAAGCCGCGGTCCATCATAATACAGTGGCCAGCTGGTATAGCTAAAATATCCATAGTAACCCGGCACATGATACATGCTATACAGTTTATACAACACTATATCCACGCAGTTATTATAACCAACAAGCATGCTTCATTGTATATAACCATCATTTTATATAAAGCATCATGGTCTATAGTGTGTTACTATTGTTACCTCTTGTTCTCTTTGCTTCAGTTGTTGTTTCAATAACTGAACTTGTTCCTCTCCTCCTCTCCTACCCCGCTGCTCTGAGAGACGATCTGATACTAGTTTAGCATAGCTAGTTGTGTTCTTCAGAACTTTCTCATTTAGTACATTAGTTACTGTCCAGTTATCATCAGTAGGGGAGAATACTACAGAACATTGATCACATGATTATTAGTGTAGAAAATAAAGTGACTAAAATACAAAATAAACAGTTATTATAAAGATTATGTTCACGAAACAGTAATTCATGCTTCCTTCAATACATGCACACTATATGTGAATGTCATTATACCTAACTCGACAATCATCAGTCTGTTTGGACTGGAGATTCTATTCCCTCCAGATACAATCAGCCGTTTACAGTGATCTGACATATTGTAACAATTAATGGAGTGATAATATCTCTTTGTGACTGTCCCAGGTAGAGTAATCTTTACAATGATGAGGAATATGGAAAATGATTTGTAATACACTCTAAAAATAATAATATGATATTGAAATCACCTGCTTCCATTGATTATTCCCACTGGTAATATCCATTAACCAACAATCAGCTGTATCAAAAACAAAAAATGTTTCCAACACTAGATAATATCCAATCCTTCCTCCCAACACTAGTAGATAATGCTTCTCTTCTCCATTACCAGATACACTACTGATAACAACACTAGAATGATCACATCTTCCCTTGGGCCGTGGTACACTATGCCATATATTGGTAGCAGAATGGTCTAGTCTATGAAAATCCTACATAACCAAAAGATAACCATAATTATGATATTCATTGGCACGTATAATAATAATAATAATTTATGAATATTATTATAGCTAGGGTGTGACAGTCACAAATTGAATATACAATCAATAACTATCGTAATGCGTACTCAAACAGAATTAGATCGTCAAACACAAGACATGTAACTTACAACTGTGTTATTGGTATAAGAGACTATGAAGACATCATTGGAGTAGTAAATTGTCTTATGTTCTTCAATACACTTTCCTCCGAATATAATGGCTCTGTTACCAGGAAGAGTATTAATGGAGAAATCACGTGATGGCAGAAACACACTACCAGTTCTCACTGGAACTATCCATTCACCTGAGAAAGAAACAATTAATAATACTGATTATACTAACCCCAACAAATTTTAAAAGTATTATTGAAATAACTATTATTGCATGCAAGTTATTTACCATTAAGGATAATTATTGAGAGCAACAAATCTTGATTAATTTACTGATATAACTTCATATTTTTTATTCTACTTATAGTGACACCAACTATGAATATTATTAGTATACCTGATGTAGTTGATACACACATGATGTGTACCTCATTAGTGAAACACCGTGATGGGTTGCCAGGGTTAGGAGTGTATTGGGAGTGTGATGGTGGATTAGAAGGTAATGGGCCATAACCACCAATAACAAGGATATAAGCTTCATCATTAATAGTGTATGGAATCATTCGACATCCAGATTTTTTCATTGGTCCATTATTACAGGAGATCTGGCTCCATTTGTTACTTGTAGTGTTCAGTACTAACAGGTCGTTATGGTAACAATCACGTCCACACCGTCCACCAAAGTAATAGATATCATCACCAACACAACAGCTACTGTAACTCATTGCTCCATTAGGTGGAGTACCAGTTGTTGGTCTCTTCACAAACGTTAAGTTTAGCGGCACGTTGAACACACCAACAGAAGATAAAAACTGCCTTTTCTCAGGACTATCATGAGTATGCGATAGATCAGGTCTATCTCCACCCCAAATATAAACATCATCTCTAACCAGAATAGAAGTATGCTCAGAGAAATATTCATCTTTAAAAAAGTGTAGTATAATTAGTCTATATCCAATAGAAATGAAAAAAATACTTACCCATTTGGTTTTCCAGCGAGATTTCAAGACATTCACTTTTTAATCTAGCACAAGAATCATTTCTTCAATGCCTGCAATGTAGTATCAAGTCTACAGTTTCATGGTTTCTTCAATGGTTTCTTTCTTAGTCCTAGCCCCGCCCTCTAGTCTATAAATTTAATTTCCGGAGCTCCGGGCCCAATTATCACTGCCATGGTTTGTTGGTGAGGGTGTAGTGGATGAGGGTGTACACGTGTCCAATGGCCTCTTTTTCCCAGTACTATTCAATCACTCTAGTCGAGCCATCTAATCCTAACTGCATGGGAGTGTCTTATGTTACTGACGGCATCATTGGGGAATGGACATTTCGAGGATCCTGAAGTGAAGGTATTGTATAATTATTAATTTTGTATTTGACTTAGGTATTGCATGATGTCCATGTCCTCTCAGTTTAGGGAAAGCTTTCACAGTTCGCTCGTCAGGGTGGTAGTGAGAATATAGATGGTCCAGTGTGTATAGCGGCTATTGATTCCGACATGCAGCAATCAGAACTTGAACAATTTTACTTACCAATCTCAAGGAAACTGATGTTTGAGTTATCAGACTGTTTAAGTGAGTACTGAAGTTAAACAGTAAGAAGTAGGGATGGGGTAGTCTCATAATTTAATTACCTTGTGTCTTGAGTATTGGCAGGAAATCAATACTTTGTGATATACCGTATTGGGCATATTGTTTAAGGCGGGAATCAAATTTCACAAATTTACCAAAATTTAGTGTTCAAGGATCTGTTTTTCACGAATATACAGCCACACCATGCCGGGCTACACATATCTCATTAACATTTCATGGAAGTATTTTTCATGAATTTTAAATTTTCCGCGAAATTCTTGAAAATTAGATCCTTTGAACAATATGCCCTATATGGTAGTTTAAAGTAGGGGTGGGTGGGGTTATAGGGTGAAGTATAGACTCCTACTGGGGTATGAGTGGAGGACACTGGGAATGATAGTCTCAGTACACATGTATAGACAGATCGTTCCACTGCAAAGTGAGGGTCTGATGATTGTATGTTGTTGATTTGTTCAGCTTTCTCTTATATACTTCTGGTTGACTTCAAGTGATAGGCAGAAGGCTATTCTATAAGTGTTTGGGTAGCTGGTATTGTATCTTCACTGTATACTTGTGAGTTGTGACCAGCCCTAGCACTTCAAAACCACCTGAAAACCTTACCTATACATGAGCTCAACCAAAGTACTTGCAATTGAATTCACCAGACCCTCGCTACGTCGTGGGAGGGTCTGGCTATGCGACAGTTGAGGAATGCAATTAAAGTTTATTACAGCAAATTATTTAGCATTTGAATTCCTCTTTCTCCTCAGGACCCCACCACTGATACTATACAGTCCGTCACTTACCAGCTGGCTGATCAGTGTACTCTTAATACTACCGAGGACAGTGGATGACCAGGCGAGGGCGTGTCTGCATAACTATTGGGTTCAGGATTATTTAAGACAGTTATTTGAATACCTTGGATTAACTCATTAGGTAGGTTATGAACTAACGTTTGACTGTGCATGCATGTGTCTCAATCTGTCCATTTGTAGATTGTCTAATTATAATTTGTCTGTTCAACTGTCTGCATGCGCATGTGTAATTAAAGAGTGAACGCTATATTATATTGTTTATATGATGTACCACACATTTAGAATTTAGAGAAATAATTTCGTACGTTCATTTTAAGTATATACAAAAGTTTTTTTTTACCTTATAGATGTACTTTTTCTGCGCTAATTAGTCCAATAATGGGTTACATTTAGCTGTATCATACCATAATGTACTAAGATTTTTTTGATTATACATACTTACTTAAAGACCACGCCCTTGTCCACCACTTAATGAGGAGTGGTTTAGCATTAGCACATGAGCTCATATACTAGTACAGTGTATTATTTACATTTATTGTATGTTTGACTTTGAGATCAAAGGAAAAGCAGTAGCTATAAATCCCGTAGCACACTCTGCATTAAAGGAAGAGTCAGTATGACTCACTTTCTCTCAAGGAGAGAGTGGCAATTAGTTATTTAGTACTCTGCCTTTTCCCATGCTAAAGAGTAGGGAAAAGAGCCCCAGTGGCAATAAGTGATTTATTGCACGGCTGCGGTTACTGACCTCACTTTGGCTCAGTTATACATGTAGGTCCCACAACCCTTGGGTAGGTACTTGACCAGCAGTGTTAGCTCCAAGGGCTAGTACTTGACAATGCAAATGTGTGCTGCATTTTAAGTCAAGGATAGCAGAATTTAATTCCAGCTTTTATACTGCACAGCAAAGAAAACCTATTGTGGGTTTCAAAAACTACAGGAAGTGCACGTGCAAATGGCATAACATGGTTTCTTGTTATTTTGCTAATTCAGTAACCTTTTGTATATGCAACATTAAGAGTGCTTATGTTGTGCTTGTAATATAAAAGCTTCATCTGTTGTATAATCACTAGTTACTTTGTTTGCTGTGTATTTAATCTTTTTTGAAAATGCATGCTAAATGCATGTATATTTATTTGCTTGTAATAGAAAGTCGGCCATTTGTTTGTTTCTGCCCACTCATATGCTAATAGTGAGGATATGGTGGATTGTATGTTGTTTATTCATTTAGCTCTTAACCGGGCTCTATAGTATGTCCATGTTCACTTTAACCTTCATTACTGAAAAATGTGATTTCACAATTTTTGCTTGTGATCAAAAGTGTTAAAAAAGTGTGAAATGTCCATTTCACTATAAACAAATAAACTGTGATCAGTAAATACACATTTTCGCACTGATTTTACAGCTGTAAAAATTGTCAATATCTTATCACAAACAAAAATTATAAACAATTTTCACTGTCCAAGGTGAACGTGGACATACTATAGTGACAAAGTGGTAGATAAGGTGTAAAGGTAATGTTGTATCTTCACTATGTGCCTTATGGCCCCCAAAAGCAGCTTATAAAAAGTCTTGTATAAATAAGTCTTATAAACGATTGGGAGCTAAAGAAAAGAATAGCAAACAATCAACCAGACCCTGTGGGAGGGTTTGGCTATATGCAAGACCAGAGGAAGGGAAGTTTACATGTATTACAGCCAATATTACATATTTTGCCAACTATACTAGAAGTATAAGAGGATCTGACAGTACTATACAGTGTAGCGAGTTTTTTTTTTTGTTAATTTAGCATTTGAATTTCTTCTCTTTCCCCTCAGGACCCCACCTCTGATATTACAGTCTGTCAGTTGCTGGCTGATGTGCTCTAAACTTGATACTAGCGATGACAGTGGATGATCAGACGAGGGCGTGTCTGAACTATCGGCTCCAGGATTATACAGAACGTTCATTTGAATACCTTAATTGTATTAACTCATGAGGTATGTTATGAACTAATGTTTGACTGTGCATGTATCTTGATCTGTTCTGTCTGTTGATCTGCTTTATTGTTTGTTTGTCTGTTTTGTTTATTGTTTAATTGTTTGTCTTACTGTTTGTGTAATTAAAAAGTAAACACTATAAATATATACAGTGGAACCCCGCTTAACAACCACCCCTGAAAAATGGCTACCTCGTATATAACGGACAAAATCACTGGACCGGATTGAAACTTACATTGTTTAATGCTTAAGCAACCCCTGAAGAACGGCCACCTCGCTATTCTGTATAACGTACACAAAACAAGGACCAGAACAAAGTTTAAACACTGGAAAAATTCTCGTGCAACGGCTGCGATAACCACACCTCTTAATTAACACGCCTACTTAAATGAAAATTAAACTTAATGAGCTATAAATTGCAAAAATTTATTACAGATTAATTATGAATGATTATAACTAGTACAGTTAATAAGCTATACTTTCAATAAAAAACCCCAGTGATTTAGCAATTATAAAGTACACGAACAACTATTGACAACCCCTCAATAAAGGCCACCTCTCTATAATGGCCAGGAGACCAAGGTCCCAATGGTGGTCGTTATATAGGGGTTCCACTGTATATACGTGTATTATTTTTATATGATGTATTGGCCATACATTACTATATTTTAGAGGAATAATTTTTACACAGCAATGCATTTGGGCTTTCCTTTTAGGCACTAATTCAGTCAGCATATCAGTGGGTTACCTTTGTTTTAGCTGTAAAATAAGGTGACCCACTCGTGTATTAAATTTTTTTTGATTATGGACATATACTAATCCATAGAGACCACGCCCTCATTTTTGATTATTTACATGAATGGACACATTGAACTGAAGATCATGCTCTCATTTGCTATATGCAACTAAGGAGCGGTTTAGCTGAGCGAGGGCCTTGCAACATAAGCTTAAGGCCAGGTTATAGAGTTGACTTATTATTATTATTGGGGTAGAAAGCTGTGCATTAAGTGTGTTATTATAAGCTCACATGCTATTTTTCACCCACATGCATTTGCTAGTACACATACGTGTATGAACGGGTTAAAGAAATTAAATATTATAGCTACGTATACTAGCTGTATGTACTTGTATGAAATGTCTTTTACCTTAATACATTATAAGCATTAATAATCTGATTTTATTAATGAGTTATAAACTGGATATATTATAAACAGACTACCATGCATTGTAATTATTGGCTTAGCAGGCAGTATGCGAATTCTTTTATTGCTTTCTTTGGCTGCTCACTTGAGTTTTTTTTTCTTTCCAATATTCGGATTAGTAGAGAATCTTGCCCATTATTATACAGCTCGTGGTTCTGCCATTTGTTTGGGTATTTGCTATTTCTTGTATCCATTGTGTGGATGGTTAACTGAAGTTTATTCCAATAACTACAAAATAGTC
>JAYJLX010056436.1:0-10362 GCA_036873525.1 Chalinula nematifera | reverse complement strand
AGGACCGTAGAACTTGCCAACCCAGAGCCATTTTTGCAATATTTCGTTCGTGTGACGTCATACGCAGCCGCTCTATATAATTATACATGCAGACCTATAATTATAGTTCTTATAAATAGGTGAAATTGCAGTGGGTGACAAATTCTTTTGTAGTTCTTCAAAGGATGTTTTTCCAAAATGCTGATGCAAATTGGTTAGTTTCTTTGAGAAGCAACTTAATCTGACTCACATAGTTATACAAATGAACTTAAAATTTCATTATTTTACAAAATTGTAGGCTTTATCTACTGATTTACCATAATTATAAGTGTATATAGTATAGTGTATATTATACATTTTTTAGGAACATTGAAATCTATGAAAAATCATTTCTACAATTGAAGTCTGCTTTGAGCAATATTCTGCAAATGTCTGACAGTCACAAGCAGGCTCTTTGTCTGTTTTGTTTAACGTATTTGACCTTTTGCATTCAGAACAAAAATCGAGCTACCATCAATTATCGCAAGTATTTAAGTGATTTTGTAAGACTGTGGGTAAGAAAAGGAGATGTTATTGGAAGTGGTACATTTGGTACAGGCACCACCCTCAGTTTTGGCACATACTGGCAGCACTCTGCTAACCATTTAACTAAAGAACTTCAAGTAAGTCCCAAGACTAAATACAGTAATACATGATGGTTTTGTTAAGTAATGCACAACACATGGCATTGTGTAGGATTAAATTTAATTGTAAGGGGAAGGGAAGTAGTAATGTCTCCTTTAATTTTACAGACAATTTTAAACTCATATGGAGGGGAAGGGGGAGCATGGCCTTTCTACACCTACCGTATAGCGGGTAATTTCCGAACAGTGCTATAATTTTTGAAATTTTCGAAACAAGTTGTTTCTTTCGAAAATAAAAACTAACTACCAACTCAGTGGCCATCACGGATATGGCCGTTTCTGTAAGGTATTTCGAAATTTATGACTTCGAAATTTTCTGCTAAGCCATATTTTCAAAAATTTCAAAATTTTGCACCTTCGAAAATTACCCGCTATACGGTATATAGATATGTCGTGAATATAATGCATTATAGCCACACACAGTGATCTATGCATCATGTAATTCACACTGATTGTCAACATAAATTAAAAATGAATATGTAATAATCTAACGTTGTACATCGATGCTGGCTCATTGTGTCCTGTTTTCATTTCACAACAAATATTTCACTTACAAAGTTTTCAACCCATCAGTTCAATGTACACAAGGATGAAGAGCTTTGGGTTGAAACATGCATTTTATGAATAAAATCTTTGTTGTAAAATGCTAAAAAGAATCATTATGAATATACATGTTTCGTTTCAGTTATGGAACTTTATAATGACTGAGAAAACTTCACAAGAAGTTCTTGAGGCCACTCCACAAATAAAGGAAGATTGGAATGCAGTTATCAATGCTGTCTTGGAATCTAGAATATCCAGAATTCCAGAAGAAAGCTTAGGAGATTTTCTTAGTAAAGTTGAAATCCATGCTGATAGGAATGATTCTATAATGAATCTTTTAATGAGTCGAACATCTACAGTACTAGAGCAAATGTTTCAGGATGATCAAGTTAGGATGAATTATAATACTCTACATTATAGTTAATACATGCAGAAATACATGTATATTGTACATGTACATTGTGCACATGATTTATCTTACCGTATTTATTCTAAAATTTCGGCTAATTAGATGCAACCGTATATAATTTGTTAACGAATTATTAGAGGTAAAATTGTAAAAACACAAGGCCTAGTAATTATTTTGCTGAAACTACTGAGAAGACAGATTTGCATGCTTAACGAATTTAATTCTAAGCAAAAGAAACAATTTTTTGGAGGTAAGTTAATTATGTTGTTTAGTCAAAATAATTATTTATTTTACGAATTTGGAGCCTCAAATTTTTAGAATAAATACGGTAATTATTAATTCAAATAATCTAACTACATATCAGCTAATTAATTTTATGTACACTATTATATTACATGATTTTATATAATAGCCATTTTACAATTGTTTTAAGGATGCAATTAAGACATATTTTGGCTGGAGCACCAAATCCTCTAAAATTGCTCAACTTGTCGGGAAGCTTCTAACTAAAAGGTATCCTGCTTTTAACGAAACTGTTGGAATCTCTTTGGCTGAACTTTTAGAATGGAATTTATGGCCAGGATTTTTAACTCTTCAAGGTTAGGCAATTTCTATCCATTATCATCATCATAATGTCCTATACATGTACGCTTTGATTTTTTAGAGAGTTTTTCTAAACTTTCAATGTCAAAGGAAAGATGGGAACAAATTTGTGCATCTGCTATGTCGCAATTACATGATGTTTGTGATAGAATGAGCTCTGGTCAAATTTCCATTAGTGAAATAAGATTGCTGAAGAGGAAAAAAGATCAAATTTCAGCTCTGTGTGACACATCAGTGTCTCCACTTAATAAAAAGAAAATGCAACAGCTAATCAGCTTAAGAGAGGAAGAATATGATTACTTTACAGATTTCAAAGCAAAGCTACTTCACTTTATTAATTGCTTGAAGCATGTTCCAATTAAAGGTATATTATATAAATGTTTCGTTACTCATAATATATCAAGTCTACTATTTTTTAACTTTTAGGACATGATTATTTGTTTCAGTTACTCAATCGATCGAACGAAAAAGACCCTATAAACTCCCTTTGTGTTAAAAGGAACAAAAAATATGAAATAGCGTGTTACAGTGAAGCCAAGCCCCTTTTCTCTTATCTCGAAAGTTTTTTCATTCTAAATGACCAGCACCCAAGTACTCTTTTTAACCATTTTTGGAAGGAAAAGATTCAATACGTCTGTAGCTCAAACAGTACTATCACATTTGATCAAATAGTGACATCAGTTTGGATTCCGGTGATGCAGGATATTGACTCTTTTATTACTAGTCTCAAGAACACTGAAATCGAAATAGCAGTTTTGGATCGAAAATTGCAGGAGCTATATGAAAATGATCTTGGGAAGCTTCAACAAGACTTGACAAGTATTAGCACAGCTTTGAGCTTTTGTCGACATGGAACAATTCCATCTGATCTTTCCTGGGTCAATAAAGTCACTAGTCATATTGCTGACTATTGGCGATTGCGTACATACTGTCAGCCAGCTGTCATTTTCCTCAAGTTTCGTGATGACTTAAAACTAACTGGAAATTTTAGCATTGTAGAACAAATTTCTGAAGGGGTAAGGTGCTTAAAAATTTCTATTTATTTATGCTGAAAAATTGTAATTATTTTACTTCACAGGTTGAAGATGTGAAGTATCTGTCTGATATTGATCCAAGGATAGTTGAAGCAGGTAGTTTTTTGCAAGCCTTTGCCACTGACAAGCGGAAACAGGAGTGCCTTCAAGCTTTTGTGGACTGTCCAAAGATTGTTAATTGGATCAGAACATTGGGCAAAAAGGAAACCAGCAGCAAGAAAGGTAAGTGTTTGGAACAAGCAGTTTTTTTTATATAGTTTTGGGGTATATTGTGCTCAAATAGTGTTTAGTTAATTTTTACTTGTTTGTTATATAATATAAGCTTTTGGTGATTGTTTTATGTGCTTTATATTTGTTACAACAGATAGTGAAAAATCTAATGTGAACGATCTTCAAAACTTTGTCAATATTGCTCTGGCCACGGCTGCTGGAGGGGAGGGTGACCTAAACACAGCCAAGCTTATCAACCTGAGAATAATCGGGAGTGGATTCGGTCCACTGATATATAACCTACCTCAAACAGCTGACTACGACATGCTTCAGAACCACTGCAAGACACTATGGGCTACCTTGGACCAGACAAGAGATCTCCCTACAATTATGGTATACTACACATATATAGTAATGTATTGTTACAGTTTGTCTGTAATACTACATTATTTCATTTTTTTTTCAAGCATAGAAAAGTGCATCTGTACATGAGATGGGCAATTAAAAATTTTTATTTAGAATTTTTTTTAAATTTATTTATAGAGATCATGTGAGGATCTAATAGATTGGTACTCGTCAGTACGAGAGACACAAGGATCTGTTGAGAAGACATCATTTGGCCAGATGAGAAACGTCAATAAGCTAGGTGTATATGAAGTTGGGTCTATCAGGATTGGCCAGTTGAGTTCACGTTCTGAAGCAGTTTGTGTTCGTCTCAGGAAACCAAAGGGGGAAAAAGAGTCGCTACCTCAGTACAGATACACCTTCGAGGAACTTAGAGATCTGGAGAGTAAACTGGTTTTAATAACTGGAAATGAATCACCAGAACGGAAGGATGTTGATAGATTCCTGGATGTGAGTAGATTATCCAAATCTTTTTTAGTGACACTATATCATTTATTATGTTGTCTTTCAGACATTCCACTGTGTGTGTAGAATAGCTGATGTATTGATGCAGTTACAGCATTACGGGAACACCAGTTATATTCAATGGTGCCTTAAGTTCTCGTGTTCCATGACTGATGTTTATGACCTGCTTGCGTATCAAGCCAAGAAAATGGAGTCTGATCTCGCATCCTGGCTAAAGGAAGTCAAGGACGAGCGAGACAAGTTCTATGAGTTGAACTATTTCACCACACCACAGCTATTGGTGCTCAGTGAGGAGCTGGGGTTATTTGAAGCATCTGACGACCGGAAGGCAACAATCAAACCGAGTGTGATGAACTTGCTGTATAGTATTTCTGAAGATCTAAACTCCAAAGTGGTTAGAGACAGTCTGAGCCAGGCTGACCTATCACAGGAGCTTGAAGTGGATAAGCTAGTAGTAGTTGCTGATGTTAGTCTATCAAGTGGCAATGCAACTGCACCCACTGTTGATTTCTCACTAGTGAAAGAGCAGAAACTTGAAACTAAGAGTGTAGCAAAAACTAAAGAACCAGTACCAGATGAAGCTCCTGGTGATTATCCCAAACCAAGCCTGACGCTTGAGGATCTAACGCCAGACCAGCTTTCTCATTTCTACAACATACAAGGACAATTCGATTACCATACCTATTTGATATTGCTTGGATTCGAGCGTTGTGCTGCAAGTTCAACCATGATGGAGGACGTGACTGCCTGGTGTGAGGAACATGAACTCGACTTTGACTTCCCTGATGAAGACAAGGATGACGATATCGATAGTTCTTCAGATATGAGCGGCGAATTCGATACTGAAGATGATAACAAGGCTGGCAATACTTCTGAAGATGTGACTGAGCTGCCTAAAGAACCCACGCCATCATCAGTAGCCACTGTTATCAGTACCAATCAACCTCCAGTAGCTCTTCTTGGAGAGATAAACGTTACTACTCAGCAGGAGGGTGATGAAAGTAGTGAAACTTGTTCCTTTGAAGAAATGATTGAAACTATCCCTCAGGTTCCACTGGACAAGAACCATCCTCTAGTTAAGGAACTACTGGAGTTGGATTTTGAGCTCGAGGCATCAATTAAAGCAGTTCAAAAGTTCCCTAATGATGTCAGTCATGCCATACATTATTTGGAACGAACTTTTTCAATTGAAGACTCTCCCTCAGCTACTAAAGAAGAGAAAGGAAGGTTTGAGGAAGAAGCTGAAGTTGTTGAGTAAGTTTGTATTAATTATATTTGACGTAATAACTTAACAATTGAAACTTATATAGGCTCAAGAAAATGAGAATTGAAGTGTTGGACATCACCAATAGAAATTATATGTCACTATCAAAGTTGGGGAAACTGCTTCAACATCTCGCCAAGAATAATGGTATGCTTCACAGTGCTTTACTATAGTCTATAATATATCTTGTAATGTATTGCTTTCTCTTGTTTTAGCTGTTGTCTCAAAGACAAGATCCCTACCTGAAACCATTAAAGCTAGTGAATGTAACCTTGTGGTCGTACCACCAGGTAAAGGTTATAGTAATTATGAGAAAATAATTCAGATTTATTTGTGATAATTTTCTAGAGTTTGTTCTAAAGACCACTCTATCTATATACATGGAGTCACCATCTGACAGTGGTGTTGGAAGATTACCCTTACCAACCCATGAGGAGGTGCTGATATGCACAGAGAAAACAACTCCTGAGGAAGTTACATTGCTATGGAAACGAGCTTTTGATGACCCGGGAAACAAGAGGATATTTTGTCTGGTTCACGCTGAGTTACTGAACTACCAGGTGTGTGACAGTGCTCTTCGGGACTTACAGCAACTATCGCAAGATAAGAAAGGTATGTATACGTTGTGTACCTGTGACATACAAAGTGTATCATATTCGATATAGCTAAAGTACGTTCATGTTGAGTTGAGGATTTGCTCATTAGATATTCATCTAAAATTCATTAATTATGGCTATTCACCGCCCACACACTTCCATTAATACGTTATAAATGGAAAATTATTGCGTAATAATTACCAATGAATACTAATGAGCAAATCCTCAACTCAACGTGAACGTACTTTAGTTATGTATTACATCATTGTGGCTGTACTTGTATAAGAGATACTGTATCCATATGCTATTTATATATTTGTCTCTTGATCACTACAGGTTATAAAATAGTGATAATCTGCAGTAATGAAGAGGAGGAGAAGTCTAATATAATAGCCAAACTACAGTCGTATCGAAGACCGTATCAGGGAATTAAAGCAGACAAGAGCTTCCTACAGTATTTGATGCCGTTTTATGTTCAGCATAATATATCTGAGGATGATGTGTCATTAGTTGATATAGAGAGGTATGTATACATGTATGTAGTTAGTATACAGAGTGGTGCATTGTTGATTGTATGTATATTGTTTAGGTCCAGAGTTCGGATTCTATCCTCAGCCAGGGCAGGTATGGGCAAGTCCTTTTACATTCAGAAAATGGCCGAAACCCTCTGCCAAGATGGTATTGAAGACGATTGCTATCGTGTGGTTCCTATTCATGGCCCTAGAGTTGATGCTGATAGTTTAGTGAAGGCATTTGATGCATACCTTAAATACGATACACCTGATCCATGCATCTACCATATTGATGTATCACAAACTGTAAGTACATGTACTAGAGCTCCTGTTATTACTTATACTAATTATATTTATAGGTGTTGAGGCTAATGGATACGCTATTGTTTAATCTACTGATACTCCAGACTGTGTGTGACAGTAAGGGTCGAGTGTGGAAGGTTAATTCCAAGGACTTATATGCTATTGAAGTTACAATACCTCAGGTACAGGAGTATATATATTGGACCTTTAGTATTAGTCATGCCTGTATTAGTACTGTATATTGCTTATCAGTATAATTATGTGCATTGGTTGGTTATTGGTTACACATGTGTACATTGGTTATCAGTTATGTATGTATATACATGTACATTGGTTATTAGTATGTGTATACAATTGGTTATCTGTATGTGTGTACATTAGTTATCAGTATGTACATTGGTTAATCAGTATGAGTGTATTCAGTATGTAATGTACATTGGTTATCAGTATATACATGTTCATTGGGTAACAGTGTGTATGTATGTAGTGTACAATGGTTATCTGTATTGTCTCTGTGTAATGTTTATTTATGTATTGTATATTATATGGTTATCAGGATGTTTACTTTGTACAATGGTTGTTTATCTATGCTTTTGTATAGGAGGAAGATATTCAGGAGATTTGTAGATCAACAGTTGATTTTATCAAAATACTGCCATCAATTGAATGCAAGTCACCCCTACAGGTTTTGAAGAGCTACTCAGACGAAAGTGGTTAGCCCTTATATATGAATACAAATGTACCCCACGCAGTTAGCTATTGTAAAATGTGTTATATATTGTATAGATGAAGAGGAGTTCAGTAAGCCAACCTTCCAGCGAGTTTATCAGTACTTGTGTAGAGATGAAGAACAAGCAAATCTAGATGAGTATTCATATATTCTAGAAGAAGCAGAGGTATTGGGAACCAGCCACAGCAGTGAATGTCTGGAATTACTACTGGAGTGAGTTTGTTATGCTACTTTTCTATACCTTCCAATTTTGTGTGCTATTATTTGTTTAGTAAATTCAGTGTCAAAGACCCATCCTGGTCTGAGCTGAGACACTTTATTAGTTTCCTGAATGAGCAGCTGGAATGTTCTGAAAACTCTGTGTTCTGCAATAGTGAGTTTGTTCGAGACATAGGTTTGGCTGGTTTCAAGACCTTCGTGGTTAAATTCATGATCATTATGTCAAAGGTTAGTACTCTACTACATGCATGCACACATACGTAAAATATATTGGTAAACAATTGAATGATTTATATATACGCAGGACTTCTGTACCTCCTCATTGAAAGGTGAAGTGGCTGCTGAAACTGGTAAAGACACTAGAAATATAGGAACAATGGAGAAGCATCAAATTTCAGAAGAAAAAAAATGGCATAAAAAGTATATATTTAGATGATTATAGAGATGATGTCATACACCGTATTCTATTTATAGTTACCATCCATACCTGTTCTTCAACAAAGATGGCTACTCCATAACATTCGTAGGGTTTAATGTAATTAAAAAAACTGGTGATGTGATTGATCCAGTTAAGGGTGAGATCATCATGAGGAGAGCTATTAAGAGAGATCTGTATGACGGATTGGAGAATAATCGTGTTAATTTTGATGAGAACTATTATGAGTGGAGTAAAGATACTATGGTAGAGAAAATTGGAATGGTGATGGGAATTAATAATCCTGTTGATCCTGATCCCACGTACGTCCTTACACCCGATAATGTCATCAAGATATTAGCAATACAGATGAAGTTCAGGTATATAATATATATTGCTATATTGACTGTTACTCTACCCTCATGTATTTAATATGTACTATAGGTGTAATATTCCTGTTGTCATTATGGGTGAAACAGGTTGTGGTAAAACAAGACTGATACGGTATATGTGTGACTTGGCTGCACAGGGGGGTAGCAGAACAGAAAAAGTAACAAACATGTTAATCATGAAGGTACGTCCATTAGTTGTTAATACTGTAATATTGCTATATTTGTTAGCAGTAGGTAATACTTGTATACATGGTTCATTCCTTAGGTCCATGGTGGAATTACTCCTGCTGATATTACAAAGATGGTTCTGAAGGCAGAGGAGAAAGCTGAAAGCAATAAAAGAGAGTATGGTATTGATACTGTTCTATTCTTTGATGAAGCCAACACTACTGACGCTATTGGGCTGATCAAGGAAGTAATGTGTGATCGACGATTGAATGGAACTGCACTTTCAAGCGATCTTAAATTCATTGCTGCCTGCAATCCTTACAGGAAGTATGTGTGATACTAACTAGTATATACAACCATACACTTTATTTTGATATTTCTTATTATAATTTAGGCATCATAAAGACATGATCTCTAAACTAGAATCAGCTGGATTGGGTTTTTATGTTAAAGCAACTGAAGCACAGGAAAAGCTAGGTTGGTGGCATGATCTGATAGCTACATAACAGCATGTATATTCTTATGTTACACTATAAATAGGTGAAATCCCTCTTCGTCAGTTGGTATATAGAGTGTTTGACCTCCCTCCCAGTATGAGACCACTTATATACGACTTTGGTAAACTAGACGATGAAACTGAAGACAAGTATACCCGACAGATGGTCAAGGACAGGTGTAGTACTATTGAAGAGTTGGCCAGTAGAGAGGATGTGATTGAGGCAGTGTCACATATACTGACCTGGTCACAGAGCTATATGAAGAGACGAACGGTAAATATGGCCATTATAGTTATATAGTTATTTTATTACTAATTTATATTAGGATGAATGCAGTTTTGTTAGTCTCAGAGATGTAGAGAGAGCTCTGATAGTGTTCAAATATTTCTTCACTAAAAGAGATCTATTTTTTGAACTCATTAAAGAAAAGGCTGGGGTACGTCAACTGTATTAAATGAAACTATTATAACCGTTTTATTTAATTGTCTTTCATTATTGCAGTCAACCAAATGTGTTAGTCGAGCCACATGGGCCCTGATTATCAGCCTGAGTGTGTGTTACCATGCCAGATTACAGGACAGGGATAAATATGAAAAAGATGTTGTTGAGCAGTTTAATTTAAAACAACCCCTTAAGGAAATTGAGGGTGGGACAAGCCAACCATTGACACAGCTGCAGTTTCAAAATGAACTAAAATGGTACAGATAATTATAGTTGCATGCATGTCTGCGGTAAATATAAAAAGCTCAAACCTATAAATCTTAGTGTATGTAAATACTTATTTTGTAAGAGTAGCAGAACTTATGCCATCATTCTAGGTGTCAAGATGTGCTCCTGGACCACATGACATTGGGTGCCAACATAGCCAGGAATGCTGCCCTGAAGGAGAATGTGTTCATGATGGCGATATGTGTACAACTGAAGATACCATTATT
>JAYJLX010056425.1:0-10364 GCA_036873525.1 Chalinula nematifera | reverse complement strand
TGTCTGACATTCGGTTACGGTTGATCCATCAATGCCGAGCGCATTCGCCTCCGTCCAATCATCCTGACTATCAGAGAAGTTCACTGACGACGCCGTCAGAATGAACTGTTTGATATAAACCCGCTTGTAGGTGCCGGCGCTTGAAAAAGTCGCGATCAGATGGAAGGTGTCACCGCTTGTGTAATCTGTCCCTGTCGTCAGCGTCCGAGAATATCCAGCACTGGTGAGTGCAACATTCTCAATCTCGGTGTCTGTCGTCACATTGCAGAGCCGCACCCGCGTTCCACTCAACAGCCCTGAGGCGCTGACCTGGACACTGACAGCTGGTGTGAACGTGGTGCCATCATCGGCTGTAAACTCGCTAAAGTCCGGATGAGGCGTGTCGCCAGCACCTGACAGCACCCGCACGCCTTTGAGCGTCGCACCAGCACTGCCATAGACCTCACCGCGCACCGTCTGGAACCTGTCACCATCCACACGCACCAGATCATGCCAGTTGAACGCATCGGTTCCCTGGAATGTGCCGCCCTGGCCAAAATTGTATCTGAGCCAGCGATAGATATTTGTTCCCGTGTTTCCACCCGTGTCCCGGATTGTGATCGAAAACACTTTACTGTTCCATGTAACGGGCGAGCCTTCATGATCAGTGATGGTCACGCCCGTGATGCCTGGATCACCGGTCGCCACACCACTCTCAACCGGATCGAGACCAATCGTATAGAGCTGATCTTCTAGTGTGCCGCCAAATTGGGTTGCGACATCGACTTCCTGCTCGTCGATGCCTTCGCCCTGGACTTTTACAAGCAGATAGCCTGTTCGATCAAAGTTTCCGTGCGTGGAATCCCCAAACACTTGAATGATTTCATCGAGATCACCAGACGCACCAGCACTTGTGACCGTGCTGCCCTCTACCTGCTGCCAACGTCCGGTCAAGCCTGTCATGTCACCGACTGATTGAAGCGCCGCATATTGCGCTGTCACTGTCCCGGAACTGTTTACATATCGAAACCCATCTTCGCTCAGATGGCCAATCGTGGTCGTATTGTCGAACTCCCACCCACCATCGAGAGAAAATGAGGCCGGGCCATTTGTACTGATTGGAAACTCAGTGTTTTCGAGTGTTGCCTGGTTAATCCAGGACTCAATCATGAAGCTGTACCAGTTCTGAACTGTGGTGTCCGCTGTGAGGCCAAATTCCAGGCCTGTAGTGTCGACTGTCGCGGTGCCACTTCCGCCGAATGTCAGACCAGAACTCGCCGCATAGACACGATCTATGATCTGTGCAGCCTGTACCGGCACAATGCTCGTGCCTAATGTGAGGCCCGCCACACGAATAGGCCGGTAGCCCGCTTTCATGATCGTGTAATCGACATCGAGATCAGCTGAGTAGGTCTGCTGCCACTCAAAGCTGGTGCCTGAGCTTGCAACCTCATCAATAATCGTTGTCGTGCCCGCATTGAAGATCTTCACCTGCGAGCCGGCGATGAGATTGGTGAAATTCAGACCCTGCGCCTGTGTCGGCTGGCTGATGACGATCGTTGCGCCAGCACTGTTCACATCAGATGCAGTGAGCGCCGTGCCGCCAGAGGCTGTGATCGTAACCGTTCCTGTCGTCGCCGTGACATTGATAGGCTTCGTGAACCCAGTGAACGTCACATCTGCAATTGTGCGATCACCATCAATTTCTATCGCATAATCGCTCGCCGTTTCTGTTTCGAAGGTACTGCCATCAATGTTGGTGGCGGCGTCCATGACAAGACATGTGCCATCGGTAGGGTTGGCGAACGTCCGGTTCGTGAATGTCGCGCCATTTGACGTGATCGTGTCACAGTCCTGGAATGCTCCTCGCAGGAACTCCCAGTCAGACCCGAACGTGGCACGCCCCAGATTGATCCACGTGATGTCCGTCATCAGAACATCGGCACCCACGCTATTGTCAGCGTCCCAGTGATACTTCTCAGCGCAATTGAACGTGCCGCTACTTAAGCGGTAATAAGAGCCTGCCGTTAGTTTTGACTCAAGGCCGATGAAATTGTCAGGTGCATGCAAATATCGGTTGGTTGTGGTTGTTGCGTCTTTAACCGCGCCCGCAAACTCCACATTAAAATTCGAGTCCTCAAACCGCGTGTCCGTTACACCATCACCGATCTCCAGCGGAGCGCGGATAAAGTATTGTGATTGGCCATTTCGTGTGATGAGGTTGACCGGGTCATGTCCTACGTCTGATTGACTCTCATCAAAAAAGCTTTCGAACGTTCCTGGCGTTGTCGCGTCACCTCCCGTAAGAACAATTCCATCCGTTCGATACATTGTCGTACAGATGTGGAACTTCGTATTGCTGGCGATCCCCGTCACACCAAAGATGAATGACGTAATGTCTGTCGGATCAAACGTGCCCTGATTGGCATTGTTGGTCGACCGCGTATCCACCGATGCCGAATGATCTGCCCTAAAACAAAACGGCCCATTCTGTGGGCGCTCCACCCTTGGGAAGCTGTCAGATGACGCAAACACCCAAGCGCGATAGTTCGAGCCTGTGCCCGATTTCATGCCGAAGATCATCGAACCGTCATCAGCCAACGGCTTTACACTCGCAGCCAAGCCTGCATCTGGGTAATTGTGCATGAAGAACAGGCGCTTAGCATGACCTGTCCCATCGATATTGGTCTCATCCATGTCACCGGAATTGACCTCGGCATATCCGACATTGTTTGCCGTATTTATCCGAATGCGCACCGCATTCGTGTCGCCATCATATTGACCATCCGTCTGACCAGCGATGGCGTTCAACGTGTCGCCAAAACTCGCCTGTGACAGCTCAGAATTGTTTGTAATCCCCGCAATCGTGGTCAGCTGCAGATCAACGCTTGGCGCTGCCATCAGTTCAGCACCGTTTCCATACCGACAGGATCGCCTGCCTCATCATAGATCACGCGCTTAGGCGCGGTCAGAGAGGCCTGTAGCTGCTTGATCAGGCCCTGGATCGTATCAATTGCCTGCTTGGTCGCCGCATCATTGGCTTTGCGTTCTTCGCCCTCTTGGACTTGGGCTGCCTGATTGGCCTGAAGTTCAGCCATTTTGGCTTGCAGGTCGATGATCTTCTCTTCCTTCTTCCAGGCAAGGTCTGCAGCGTGTTTGTCACGCTCCAACATGATCTTATCGCGATCACGAGCCATGCCTTCGATATCAGGACCTTGCGGCTCAGGCTGAGGATCGCCTTCGACCATTTTGGCAATCTCAGCCTCAGTCTTGGCCGTAATCGCATCTGCCTTCTGTTTCTCGATGGCAACGCGCTGCTTCTCGTTCTCGGCCTTCGCCTGTTCCGCTAAGACCTCAGGAGAAGGCGGCTGCGGCTGTTGGGCTTGTTTGGCCCGCTGCTGAAGGTTTTCAACAAGGTCATCAATGGCTTGTTCCATCTGTCGTCCCGCTCGGAACCCAGACGAAACGTATTGAAGCATCTCACCCACGACGGGAGCGAGCGCAGGCTCTGCTTGAACCAGTGGCCCAGCATTCTGCAGAAAGCCCCCAACACCAGTGACAAACTCTGTCCGGCGCTGCTTCTCAGCATCCTCGTCAGGCTGAATGGTCGAGTCTGTTTCGATATCCAACACATAAGGCCGGATCTTCTGACCCCGCAGGAGCTGCATCACCTGCTCTATCGTGACCTGCTCACCAATCTCAGCAATCTGATCATGCAAGGTCTGCTGCTGCTCAGGAGGCATCTGCTGGAGCTGTTTCTGAAGCGGCTGAAGCTGAGACCGTTTCTGCTGCTCAGTGGGCAAATCGCTTTGCGTCATGGTCAGCAATGTCTGTGGCTGGAAATGCTCAGCAATGATCTCGCCCTGCAATGCCGTTGCATCGCGACATAGACGTTTCATCTCTTCCTGACGCTCACGAACGCGCACGCTGCCATACTGGCTCTTCAACTGCTGAGCCGTCGCCGTCTCAGACGCTTCTGTCGAGCCCCGCATAATGTCGGAAATGCCCGTGATCTGGTAAATGTCCTCGATGAGCTGACGACGCAGGTCAAGACAAGAGCTAAGCGTCTCCGCCATGTCCCTGATCGGTAGCCAGGCAATCATCTTGTCCATGCCCTGCGTCATGCCAGACATGTTCGCAACACCGACCAGCGTTGCGCCTTCGTCTACATCATCCCAGGCTTTTTCAATCGCTGTCGCGATGTCTTCCCCGCCGGATGGATAGAAGCCCTTGGCTTTCAACTTCATCGACAGCGCATGAATACGCGCCGTCAGCGTGTTAATTTCCTCAATCTGGTCTTTGTAGAACAAGAAATCAGGCACAGGGATCAAGCTGTCTGGCTGTAGCGTGCCATAGGCTGGGCGCGGGCATGGGAAGAAGCCCTCCAGGTCAAGGTGTGGCTCATCAATGTCGAGCACCTCATCAAGCTCTGGCGTCACCCAAACAACGACACCCCGCGTCTTTGACCAAAGCTCCCAGACCTCAGCCTTCTTATCGAAGGTGTATTCGTCAGGCGTATCATTCTCTTTGGAGGTGAACACGGCACCTTTGAATGCCTCACCAAAGCGCTCAACGCCCTCATCCTTGGTCAGCCAGCTACGACGGGCGACCCAGCCAACCTCACGCCATGTGCGTGCAGGCTCGTGCAGGAAGTCCTCACCATGCAGATGCTCGATGACGGCCGCCTCATAGCGCTTGTCTCGGATGTCATACCGGCACCACAAAACGCCACGCGATGTACGGGCCAGGGAATTGCGAGAGAGCTTGTATTCCTCATGATCGCCCTGAACATCCGCATTGGCGACCAGTGCGCGCTCCAACAGTTCAGACGCCCCACGAAAGAGCGGCTTGCGGTCTTTAAACCTCGGAACGACAACCGGCTTAGGTGGCCGCGCATAAATCGCTGGCTTCAGCACCTCAAGATTGGCCCAGAAGATCTGGTACTCACGATCACTGTGGCCGCGAAGACGAGACAGGTCAGCATACTGCTTGTCCACGTTCTTACAGGCGTCATACCAGGGCTGAAACGTCTTCTTGGCGTCGTCCAGCATGTCCTGCCATGGCTTCGCATCACGCAGATCCTTGAACTTGTCTGCATCAGACTCGCTCATATCACCGTCAGGTGTGACCTTGGCTGGTTCTTCGTTCTTCAAATCACAATCCTAGTCGGTGAGGATGGCCGGGGCACATCCAACACAACGCCGCCCACAGGGGCTTGCTTCTTCTCATGCTTCTTGGTCGGTGCGCCGCGCCATGCGACAGCGAGATACCGAAACGCGTCTGCCAAGTGTGTCGTCCAATCGCGATACTCTGTGGCTTTGAAGTCCTTCCGGTCTTCGTCCCACTCACGGCGATACTGTTCGAGTGCGGCCATCCCAATTTCTTCACACCGAGGATGAAACACCGCGCGCTTCAGTGTCTGGCGGGCGGCCTGTATCCCATCCTGCTTCGATATGTTCGGCACAAGCTGAGGCTTCAGACCATACTTCTTCATCTGATCGAGAATGGTCTTAGCCCCCTCAAGGGCGAACACTCGGTTGGCGGCGTCATGCGGCACATAATCAATGCCGCTCTTCCAGCCGTACTTCTCAGATCGCTCCTTGCAAATTTCAGCGTAGTGATCGACCCCCGCCCCAGAGGACGTGTAGCAATCAAGCATCAAAACTTGTGGCCCATTTACCTGAAACCACCAGATAGACGTGTCATCATTGACCCCGATATCCCAGGCTCGATGCACCGGCTTGTCCATGACCGGTTCAACAGCTTGAAGCCGTCCTTCGTTCTGAACAGCTAACATTTCACGTGCATAGAAGGCACCAAGAATGGCGGCAGTGAAACTGCAGTCATATTCCTGCTCATGGACCGCCCGACCAACGTCCTTGCCGTAAAGATCAATCGATTCCTCAAGAGCTTCCGTAAGCTGCTCTTCTGTCAGCGCTTTGGTCTTTGAGATGGGAAGAACCTCGCCGAACCAAGAGCTTGAGGAAAGTGCCCGGTTAAGCATCCGGTGAGCATGGTTTTTGCCGCGAGGCGTTGTGATGAAGGCCGCCCACCCACCATTTTCAACAAGCATCGGACGGATATATGCCCAAGCACTGGGATTTGAGAGCGCCCACTCCGAAAAGACTACACCGGCGCAACCCGATCCAACGTGCGTGTCGTAATTGTCAGAGCCCAGCACCTGCCAAGTGGACCCGTTGATGAACTCAATGAACATCTCTTGGTCATTGGTTCGCTTTCGAATGGCTTTGGGGAACGCTTCATCGATGCGCTTCATCCCCGTCCGCTTATTGACCGCTGTCCATATGGCTTTGCGACCCTGTTTGTACTGGGGGAGCATGTGCCAGTAGTTTCCTGGCTGCTCCATTGCCTTTATCGCTGTGCCGTGAAGGCAGACATCATCCTTTCCAGCTCTTCGATGCCAAACACCTATAAGGCGGTCTATTCCCTGCTTCTGCCAAGCATCCCAAAACGGTTTCTGATACCATCTTGGCTCCCAACCATTGTGCGGTAGGTCTACTTCCACAGTTACTTTTTGATGTTGATGATGATTTCTTTATCATCGCCTGTGCCTTCGACCTGCATGGGAAGGACTTTGCCGAGCAATGTCATGAAGGGGCCGGGGTTAGCGACAGCCTGAGCCCGTAAGTACTCCGTGAGCCCGTCTTTGTCTTCGCCGCCATATGTGTGACCCGCCTTCCGAGCAGCCTCAAGGATTGCATCCTTCAAAAGTGCTGTCGTCTTGTTCGGCGTGCCTTTCTTACGGCCACCCGTCTTTGGTGTTCCCTTGCTGCGAGGCATTTCTAGTTCATTCTACTTCAGAAACGACGGTGCTAATCACGCAGCTGCGCTAACACCTCAGGCATTGCAGAATTGGACACTGTCCAATCTCGCCCATAGTGACGCTTCTGATCGATGTGACTGGGCAGGAAAACAGTGATCGATCCTGCACCAATATCAATGCGGCCCGACGCTCGATTGATCTTAACATCCGAGCGTTCAAGCCTGTCACAAATCCGAGCGAACTCGTTTAATTTTCGAAGTCCACGATTATCGACCCAAAGCACCTTACTGCCCTCAGCCGCTAACTCGATGGCTTGTTCTTCTGTGATCATGTTCATGTCACTTGCTCCAGGGCATGTTTGTGGAGTGCGGCTTTCCAGTGAATGGATTGATGTAACGAGAGCGATCGCGTGCGACCATTTCGTTATGAAAATCCAGTCGCTCTTGCTTATCTTGAAACTCTCGCAACTTACGCTGCCGCGCCAGATCAGTGAACAAACCGTCGAACCAAGACACGATTACCTCCGCGAATATCTCAATGCCGCAGCAGCAGCCCCGATCATCACAACATAGCCACCGAGGAAGTTGATAAAACCGGGCAGCAGTTGCGTGTCAGGATACAGAAACGAATCTACACCCGCTGCGACCCCAAGGACAATCGCGCCCTGAATGAAGCCAGACATCACTGTGCGACCGTCTAGGTCTGATACATCGAGTTTAGGCATGCTTGTCTCCTATGAAATGGAAAAGCCGCCGCCCAGAGGGGCTTGGGGGGCTGATGGGTCCAGACGACGGCTTCTTTCACCTAGCGAGGTACGCTTTGGCGAAGTTATTCTGTGCCAGCTGACGAGGGCTGAAAGTTGACTTCTCCAGACGAAGCTAGCATCCCCTCACGCTTCACATAGCCGTTTTCTTTGGCCCACTGGTCCTTGAGGTCTTCGACTTTTGCCCTCAGGTCATCATGACGACCAATCCAGTACTCAGCCGTGTTGAGCTCTGAGACGGCTTGCTGAAGGCGCTCGAACGTTGCGGTTTCAGTCTTGGCGACGTCTCCCAGAAAAGCTGGGCTTCCTGCAGCGTCACCAACAATTCCTAAGCCAGCGAAATCTCGATGGTCTTGCATACTCATCTCCTATGCATCTGGTCTGCGCTGCCTTTGGGGCTTAGCGCTTGGTGTTGGGGGTAGGCCTTCAGGCTCTGGCAGCATCCAGGTCTTGATGGATGAGGGAGATGGCTGTTCAGTGTAGTGATACGCGACAGTCATCGAGCGTGTGCCAGCATAAGCCCAGCCTACGAATATCAGGAGGAGCATCACAACAAGTCCCAACCTTAGGTGACCTTTGAATGTGTGTTGCTTGTGCCGTGATGCTCCCACAAAAAAAAGGCCAACTCCGAAGAGCTGGCCAAGTCTTGTCTGTAATATGGACCGTAAGGCGGTTTGGGCTCACCCTACACCCTAAGCAAAAGACCAGCCTCTGTTAGGAGACTGGTCTCGTGGATTTCGCTTGTTGGGCTTCTATGGAGGGATCCCGACATCCCACTCATAGGTGTTGGGGCCATCCTCGCCGTCGTTGTGCTCGCGCACCCACTCCTCGTAGGCATCTCCCGCTAATGCCCGAACCATCTGATCGATAACCCACATCTTGTGGTGATCGCCATCTATTCCGCCGTACCGCAAGGCTAGATCAAGCGCCTTCTCTATTCGATCATCCATCAAATGGCTTCCTGTGTTTCGTGCGGGCCCCGCGCTACTGGGGCTCAGTACGGTCTCTTAGCGGATTGTTCGGTACGCACGTTACGTAGGTGCACCTCGACATGTCGTCCCGCTGGCTCCGGCGCTACCCGGTCATGTGTCTGCTTTCCACATCGCCGCACGGGTAAGAAGCAAAGTTGTGCGTGACACCCGCCTCATCAGCCTTGGCTGAATGGATGGGCACTCTGCTTCTTACCAGTACGTCGAACAACCGGGTCCCCGGCTTATCAAGAGGCGTACGCTTTTGAAGATGCGCCCTGCCCCAAGCTTTGCATTCCCCGGTCCCGTCTTACCCATATTTCAGGCGCGCCCTGAAGGACATAAATGCTTAGCTTGAAAGAGATTCTATTATGGTTCGATTCCGGGATCAAGTGGCTTCTGGAAAGGCATTCTTGATCTCCTGCGGGGGTGCAGGAAACGAGTAGTCAACCTCCGCATGGGGCAGTCGATTGCTGTTCCAGAAAATGTCGATATCAACCTCAACAACCGCATCTGGTTGTAGTGATAATATCCAATCCGTAGCCCGGCGAGCGTCACGCCCCCGCAGGCCAAGATAGTTGCCACCAACCTTGTTCAACCTCCGAACTCGGTAATGGTGCCTTCTAGACAAAAATCTGTCCCACATTGTCCACTTTCGAGTGTCATTGGTGCGGCGCGCTAGCATGTGGGCGAAGTAGAGGTCCGTCTCTCGTCTCCGCTTTAGCGAGACCTCAAAGCTAACTTGCTTGTCTTCTTGCCCCTGCACCGACAACACGACCTTAGCTGACAGATTGTCCTTTGATTGCCAGTATCTCTCAGAGCCGTTTTCGTCCTTGTAATACAAGGCCAGCTTGTCAGGCGTAATGAAATCAAAGTCCACGGCATACCAACGCCTCGGCCATATCTGCTTTGCGTAGTACCGTGAGACCCGGATCTTTATGTCCCCTCCAGACCAATTATGCTCTCCGTGGTCCTCTTCCGAAGGATTGCCCAAGGTCGATCCGATGTGCTCAATTTTACCAACAGCGCCCCAGCCGCCTTCGGCACGCCATCCCCCTTTTCGATAACCGTGTTCATCGTGGCCAAATTCGCCAGCCCTTTGATGCGATTCAAACCGATCGTGGAAAGTAGGTGCCTCTGAATGGGTATGCCTCCAGCCAGCTAACGCAATGAGCAGAAGACCTGAAACAACAAGTGTTAGGTTGGCACTCATCACGCTGCCCTCACTGCTGCTTCCACAGGCATGCTGATCGTCTGCGGCCCGCCAAACATCTTCAGCTCCACAAATGCCCGCGTTTCATCCTCTGAGAAGTCCACGCACTTGCCTTCCCAGCCTTCAATGCCGGGCACATCAACGATAACACGGTCCCCTCGACCATACTCGAAGTTCGTGCGCATCTTCCGCCAAAGCAGGTCATCTGCATACACACCTGCCTTCTGATTGGAGAGCATTTGCTCGACTTGTACCGTATGCATCGGTGCGGGCTTTCCTTCAAAGGACACAGCGTTGTAGAGATACAGCCTGTCCTTCGTGAATAGGTCCCCGAATGGAATACCGCCTTCGAAGCACATCCAGACGTAGCCTGGCATGATCGGGATAGGCCGGTAATGGCGCTCAGCCCCCTTGAAGGCCCGACGCTGGAACCTGCGATGCACAGGCACAGCACAGCGATAGCCTGAGCGACGAAGCACCTTCGCCACCCACAGCTCTTTCTGAGGCTTCACACGAAAGGCGTACCAGAGGCGCTCTGCGGCTGTATGGGTCATTGGTTGGCCTCCCTGCCATCTTGATACCCAAGCAGGAACCCAAGGATTGACCCCGTGATGAATGCGACTGTGACGTCCAAGATCATCCTACCCTCCTGCGTTT
>JAYJLX010056414.1:0-10365 GCA_036873525.1 Chalinula nematifera | reverse complement strand
GTAAAAAGCTTACCAAACTTCCACAAGCTAGGATACCTTTTTCACTGAATAACTCGCGAATGATCCATATGCTGAAATTCGGACAAGAAATAGCTTGCATTGATGATGACAGGCTTTATTCTCAGAAAGATTGCAGAGATTTCGCTGCTTAGTCATAGAGAACAAGTCGTTCAAAGTGAAAAAGTTTTGCTAACTAACTAACTAACTCACTAACACACAAAGTGACTAATATACCCTCCCACACACTGTGTGGTGAGGGTAACTAACTAACATGCCGACTACCGTATCCCTCCCCACTACGTGGCTCGGCATGGGCATGGGCTGTCCAATTACTAATGGGCATGTGCACAACTATGACCACATGTTTGTTATTGTAAATATTGTTGTTGTTGTAATAGCTGCTAATTCTTTTAAGTGTTGTTACCGTATAGCGGAAAATTTCCGTGACCCAAAATTTCCGTGGATAAGGAAATATGACGGATTTTGCGGCAAAAATTTCGTGGTGTTAATTGCACGTTCGCGTACCTTACTATGTGTAATTACGTAATTCGTGGATTAAATATTCGTTGATAAACAGATAACCACGAAATCCACGAAAATTTTGGGCCACGAAATATTTCCGCTATACGGTACTTGTTAAAAAGATGAAGACAGTCTAGCTTTTGAAATGAAGAGAAGCCATTCTCAAGATAATGATCCTCCTTCAAAGAAAAGATGCATGTGTGAGTCATGGAACATTTACTAAATGGCAGGCAGAGCTGGACAAAGAATTTCAAACAATGTCTTGGCTGGATTGTAAAGTACATGGGCTGCTGTTTTTTATAAAGTTCTCCAAACTGCTGACTGAAATGTGCTTGGTGCACTTATGAGTTTGCTAAAGACTGTTAAAGAAATAAGCAAGCTTAGCTCTTTGGCTTTAGAGAAATGGCCTTACTATGCCTCAACAAAAAAGAAGATTGTCATAGAGAATGGAGAAAGAGTGTATCAGTGTCAATCATTGTCCAAATATGAACAAGTGAAAAGGCAATATGCTGCACACTATCAAACCCTTTGTACAGCTTATTTAAGATTAAGATTGGCCTGGTCAGATTTACAGCTCATTCGTGACGCTATCTTTGCCTTGGCTACCCAGGGATGGGAGAAGATTTCACAGGATGATGAGGACCCTAATATTGAAAGTGATTCAAGCAATCATCAGATTGGGAGTGAGATTTAAGCATCCACTGGAGTCGAATGGAGTTCATGTTGAAGAGCTAAAGGATGAATTTCTTGATATGATCACCTATGCTAACAAATTCATTAGCCTTGCCACGATGGACTACTGATCTGTTTGGTGGAGACTCTATCATGCTCCCAATGCATTTAGTTGGTGTATAACATCCTTCAACTTACTCAGTTGCTTTTTAGTGTCCAATGGGAGGGTCTTCTTCATTCTTATAAGCTGATAAAAGTTGACAACGGTCATAAGGCAATGAAATGTTAGACAACCTTCTTACTCTCACTTCAGATCCCATTTTCTCAAGAATTTTAACCCAAATCCAAGTATAAGCCTCTGGTGGAATGATAAGTTTGGACGACCAAACCAAAAGCCTAGGAAGGACTATGCTAGAGCACAATCTTCTGCTACTTCAGAAGACTCAGAAGAGAGCGATGCAGACACTGAACTACTTCAGTAGTGGGATGATTGGATGGATGACAGTTTATATAATTGAGTGCTATATTATTTTTATACAAAATCATTATCATGCATAAATATACAATTACAATTACAACCAATTATTTGAATAAAAGTTTTTGTTTATGCATGCATGACCACACAATATGGTAAAATGACCAGGCAAATTAGAATATGCATGGACACTCTGACCACTCATCTAGTGAATCTTAAAAAATTTTGGATCGGGCATCATAGTAGATGCAGTAGGAACTCCAATCATATCTTATGACGGGATCGCTCATAAAAGTCATGTATTCTTCCAACAAAGGTGCTGGTGATTTGGTTTCCTCCATCAGAACAGGTGAATGGGCTGGAGACAGGATCATGATGTGTATACCCAACCATCACCAATTGTACGATTTAGATAGTGGCTACAGACATCAGCAATGCAAGTGATGTGGATCTGGCTGAGCACTGCAATAGTGCCTACTATTGCATCATGTGAAGAAATTAACAATTAAGATAATAACAATCGCATGATTATACAAGTTCAATAAATAATTGTATTAAATTTATGCTTGATTTGTGTTTTTATTATAGGAACAGTTACGCTGGGTCACACATGCAGTAAGTTGGCTACGCCCTGAGCAACTGAACTATATGCACCCCAATTTCATTGCATATACTATGTAAGTAATCTAGTTGGGAAATATTGACGTGTAGCAATAACTGGTGAAAAACCATGCCCATCTTACGTGGCATTTAAAAAAAGAAGACATGCATATTATACTATATATTCACCACTATAAGCACATGCTAGCTAGTTAAATAATTATTTTATGAATTTAAAATTGGTACAAAAAAATTCAATAAAATTTGTCGTAATTTCATTTGTCTATTTTTTCACAAACACTGTTATAAATTTGCACATACATGTAGACGATGAATTGAAAGTGATCAATACATCAGTATACTGCCGGTCAGTGCTGTTGGGAGGATTGTACTGTTGTAGTTGAGCTGCTAGTGTCATTCAAATCATCATTGGTAGCATCGTTTAATGATAGACCACTACAAAACATTAAAATGCACTGACTTACACTATCGATTCTAAATATGTCCGGCAACCAACAGCCTATACCTATTCAAGTCTCATCGTACTAATTACAGCTCTTGGGAATTCATCCATGCATTACATTCAGTGGTTGATATCTCAAAGCTAAAAGCAGCTAATTTTTTTCTTGATTGACGAATCCAACTACATTTCTGTGACTAAAAGCCTCATAATGTATGTTCAATTTGCAATATGGATTCGAAGTCAGTGGAGGTTACATATAGTTCCAAAAAAAAATCCTTTGTCTGCTGCGGGCATATCTGTGATTGTCGGAAAATTTAAAAATCTAGATATTGACTTGAAGAAATGGTTATGTTCCCTATAATGGTGTAGCAGTGGTGCTATAGGCTGTATAATGGTGTTTATGTTAAGCTGAAAGAACTTAAAAGTGCCCCACCTTACTGAATACCATTGTGTTGCTCACCGTGAAGCAGGTGTTGGTTATCATTCCGTTTCATATTTTGTCAAGCTTGAAAGTCTTATCAAAGCTGTGTTTTCCCACTTCTCTCACTCAAATGTTCATACCTCTAACTTGCAAAGTCTATTTTGGAAAAAAACTATATGCGACTGGAAAAAATTTCATGATATTTGATGGCTAAGCAGAGTGGAAACTATATAGCGGTTGTCAAGTGTCATGAAGCTTTGGTTGTATACTTTGAGGACATGAGTGAAGCTGATATAGTAGCTGCTGGTCTTGCAAAGCAGCTCAAAACTTACCGTTTTGTCCTATCCCTTCATTTCCCTCTGGATGTTTTAAGTATGCTTGGACAGCTTAGCAAGACACTTCAAGTACTTGCTTACCATTCCTGTGATGCCTATATTGTAAAATTGATGAGGTTTGTGCTGTATTACAGCAGAGATACCTATAGTGGTGACATAACATTTCGTTGGGGGCCTAAAGCATCTGAATGTCCTTGAAAAGGGAACCATTGCCATAGCATACCCTGGAAATGCAGAAACAAAACTGCTGATAAAAGACTGTACTGAATTTGTAACAGAAGTTGTTAAGAATTTAAAAGCTTGTTTACCTCCTACACAACCGGCAGGGAATAGTTGAAGCTGCTAAAATTTTTGACCCAAGACACGACCTAGCTGAAGGAAGTGTTTAGCAAACATTATTCTGATGTTCTAGAGAGAAGTCGTTGCCCGTCTGAATGGGAAATGCTTAAGCACTGTATGTGGGCTAATTATCGAAATTTAACTTTTCAAGAATTTACCTTAAAAATGGCCATTGACCATGGAATGAAGGCACATTACCCATCATTATCGATCCTAGCTGCAGAAATTCTCACCTGCCCAACGAGTACTGTAGAAGTAGAGAGGGGTTTTTAAACTCAAAATTTTATTAAAAGATGTCCGGAATTTATTTATTATTTTACTTTAATACTTTATTAATGTGCTGTAATATAATTAATTACAGTATATATAATTCAGTTGTTCTGAGCATAGTTGACCCCTAAATCAAATCCTGAAAGGTTGGTAGCTTGCTCTCTCTCTCCCTCTCTCTCTCCATCAACCCCGTTGTTCCTTGTCTGCCACATTGGTTGGCTGTACACTGTAACTGGTTGGGTTCACGGATCGATTATTCCCAACCAAGCGAAGGGCCTTCGAAGGCAAGTAACCTTTATACACCTGACCAGCCTATTCTCTGTCGTTTTCATTGATTTAGATCCCCACATTTCTGGTCCACCGAGCCAGATCACGAGCCAAATCACGACTGAGCTTGGGTCATGAAGAACAAGACAGAGAGGTTGGTGCTGAGTACAGACTGAAGACAGGTGTTGAAGAGAACTCCCCAAGGTGACCCCGAAGGGTGTAAGTATCCATCACAAGAGTTTTCCGTGTTTGTTTATCGTTGTTTTGGGGAAATAAAACGATTGGTTGGGTGGTTGGCTTGGTTTGAGCCATGGGGGAAGAGTTGAAGAAGAAGACACGAGTTTGTGCTGCCCATAGGGGTGTGGTTACCCGCAGACGGAAGGAGGGTACCTCGTTGCTAGCAGAGGATAGTCCCGATCTATCACAGGTAAAGAGACTCTCTCCATCTTGGAGGATAAGCTACTCTTGTTGAGGAAGCTGGATGGAGAGATCCTTGAGTTAATGGATACTGACGAAGCTGAAATAGGGGACATCGAAGGAGCGGACGCTTATGAAGAAGAGGTTCAGGTTATACTGACGCGGCGGAGAGAGGTGAGGACCCCTTCCAAAAGTGATACTCCTACGATGGGAGCAGTATATTATCAAGCCCGTCTCTCGAAGCTAACCCTCCCTGCTTTTAATGGTGATATAACCAAGTGGTTGTACTTCTTGGATCTATACGATTCGGTGGTGTACTCCAATCCCGAACTCTCCGACGTGCAACGGTTCTCTTACTTGAAGACCTTGGTCGAAGGGCCTGCTCGAGAAGCTATCGAAGGCTTGTCACTCTCTACAGAGAACTACTGTGAAGCCGTCGAGATACTACAGAAGCGATTCAGGAATAAGCAGAAGATCGTCGATAAACACCTTAGCCAACTGCTGAACGTGGAACACGTATCCTCCTTCCAGAATGTACCCGCCCTACGACGTCTATACAATCGGATAAAGACGAATGTGAGAGCCCTGAAGTCCCTTGTGTTCGTGAAAACTCCTATGGAAGTCCAGTGTACTGGTGCAGAGATTACCCTCTGAACTCAGGTTAATTGTGGGACGGGATGTTAAGGAGGATGATTGGAATCTACCTAGCATTATGAGTGTACTGAACCAGGAGCTACAGGCTAGGGAGCGGATTGCCACATCTCACGAGGGTGAGTCTCAGTCAGGGATGAGTAGTATGAAAAGGAAGGAAAAGCCCTCAGCCATGACGCTAGCTGTAGCTGGCCAGAATCCCCGTGACAGCCATACATCTGTTTGCTGCTACTGTCGGAAAGGCGGTCACCAATCTGAGGAATGCAAATCTGTTCCCCAAGTAGAGGAAAGAAAAAGGATCTTGAAGGGGAGTGATCGGTGTTTTATGTGTTTAAGAAAGGGGCACATTGGACGAGAGTGTCATTTGAGGAGCCCGTGATGTACAGTACATCGCAAAAAAAACTTTACGTCACGTAGTACTAAACGATCGTTTTATGATAAACAACGATCGAAACACGATCCAAAGACAGTCATTGTTCTCTACCGCTCAGCTGTCATAATTTTTTGTTAAACTTATCTATACTAATAGTTAAAGGTTTCAACAAAAAGTTATGACAGCTGAGTATAACACTGTAGAGAACAATGACTGTCTTTGGATCGTGTTTGGATCGTTGTTTATCGTAAAACGATCGTTTAGTACTACGCGACGTAAAGTTTTTATTGTGATGTACTGTAAGTGTAAGGGGAGACATCATCGCAGCCTTTGTCAATCGAACGGGCATGATGTATAGTACCATCAAACCCCTCCGACTCTGAATCCGCACGTGGTCGAGTGATGACTCACCCATTAACAAGGTCTACCGCTCCATTCAATCCCAATGCTTCCCTATTTCAGTCTATCACCGCATCTGCTATGGAATCTGACGTAATGGTGTTGCTACAGTCAGCTACTGTGACCTTGTATAACCCCAATCAACCCGAGAATCAATTCGAGGCAGCCATAGTGTTCTATAGTGGTAGCCAAAGGTCCTATATATCCCAGGCAGCTGTAGATCAGTTGGGGTTGAGAAGGCGCGGTTCTAAACTCCTATCTATCCTCACGTTTGGTTCCAGAGAAGGACGTCCTCAGAGATGTGAGTCTGTTGTGGTTGGACTGAAGAAGGACGTGAACTAATGTTATTGTCTGTACCACACATATGTGAGCCTCTGAGGGTTGTGTCATATGAGGATCTCCGGAGACAATATCCTCCTCTATCCGGGTTGGATCTAATGACTAATCAGCTGAGAATGGATTTGTCTAACCCCATGGTCCTGATTGGTTATGGATCATTACTGATCCTGTTACTGGGGAGACAATACACTGTGATGGAGGTCCACTGGCTATTCGCACCTGTGGTCTTGGTTGGATCCTCTCAGGACCCGTACCATCGGAACACGAGAGGGTGGTAGTGATTCATCCACCAGTTTAGCCACTCATGGCCTGAGAATGTGTTCCAAGTGAGGAAGGGAAGCGACTTGAACGCAGACTGAGAGCGTTTTGGGATCTCGAGTCACTGGGGATATTGGATGAGAAGCGTGACATCTATGACCAGTTCCATCAGATCGTACAGTTTCAGGGAGGCAGGTACGTTGTTTCTCTACCATGGAAGGACCCTTTAACCAGTCTACCGGACGATTATCAGTTGAGGGAACAATGGCTGAAATCTCTCTTCAAACGTCTCGAAAAGACTCCCGACGTATTCCAACAGTATGACCATGTCATTCGTGATCAAGTGGAGTGAGGGATTGTTCAGCCTGTCAAGAATCCAGAAGTAACTGAGGGTGATCGTATTCACTACCTTCCCGGTTATTAAACATGATAAAGACACAATAAAACTGAGGATTGTGTACGACGCCAGTGCGAAGACTGGAAAAGGTCCATCTCTGAACGATTCACTACTGGTTGGCCCAAAGTTCAACCAACTGATTCTCAACATACTGTTCGTATTTTCAAAGTTCCCCTTGTGGCGGACATCGAGAAAGCCTTCCTGATGGTTTCCATGAACCTGAGAGATAGAGATGTCATGAGGTTCCTTTGGTTGAAGACTGGAAACAGGAACCCCCAGAGATTCAGGTGTACAGATTTACTAGAGTCGTCTTCGGAGTGGCTCCTAGTCCCTTCCTGCTCAACGCTACCATAAGACATCATTTGGAAGGGTATAGAAGCTCCTACCCTCAATTGGTTGAACGTATACTAGACTCCACGTATGTGGATGATGTAGTGTTTGGAGCTAGTGATACGGAAGAAGCGTTTACGCTGTATGAAGAATCTAAGAGGGTTTTTGGAGAAGGAGGATTCAATTTGAGGAAATTCCAAACCAGTGATCGTAGTCTCCAGGCCAGGATTGAAGAACTAGAGAACTCCAGTGAATGACCATTGAATGATAGTGACACCTACACCAAAACAGTACTTGGAGGATCTACCATCTCCCCTGGAGAGTTGAGTGTTAGGGGTACGGTGGAGAATAGACGATGATCAATTGATCTTCGATGTTAAGGGCATAGTGAGAGCAGCAGTGGATACTCCTTGTCTCACTAAGCGGGAGGTAGCTAGTATCGTCGGAAGGACGTATGATCCACTGGGTATGTTGGCCCCACTCATCACCTTTTTTAAGGTGTTCCTGCAGGATCTCTGTCTCGCCAAGATCAGATGGGATGATGTGCTTCCCTATTGATTCGATGGCAGAGACGCATTGAGGGAATTCATCGTGTGGGTTATGGTGAGGTGTCGTTGCCCAGGTGTGTTGTGGATAGAGGTGATTCCCCCTCTTACCGTCAGTGTGGTTTTGGAGACGCCGCTTGAGAGCATATGCTGCAGTATAGTGTATCTGTCTGTAGAGACCGAGCATACATGTACCTCACGTTACCATCTCCTCTGTTCCAAGGTCAGAGTGTCACCAGTGGAAAAGCTGACCATTCCTAGACTGGAACTCTTCTCCGCACTGATACTAGCCAGGTTAATGGAAAGGGTTTCTTCCGCACTGCGTTCGGTGATTCCCCTACAGCCACCATTATGTTTTCTGGATTCCAAGGTGGCTTGTTACTGGATAACTGGGCGAGACCGAAGCTGGAAACCGTTTGTTCAGAACAGAGCTATAGAAATAAGGAGGAAGGTTCCGGTCTCACAGTGGAGTCACTGTTCTGGTCTGATGAATCCTGCAGATGCCCCTTCTAGAGGTCAGAATGTAACCGAGTTCATGAGAAACGAGACCTGGTTTAATGGTTCAGGAAAGCACGTGTCCCTGTTGAAGAGTGAGAGTGTGGTAGAGATGCCTCCAGAATGTGTGAATGAGCTAAGGAGTAAATCGACAATGGTTGAAGTGTCTAAAGAGTGTGTATTGTTGAGGAACCTTGATAGTGGAGTTGGTGTTGACAAGGTTCTGGATATAGAGTCGTATGGTGACATCAATCGATTGTTCCAGCATATGTGCTGATGGCTGTTTTCTGTTTCGGAGGAGAATGAAGACGCAGCTCACAAAGGAATGGATCCATCAGGCGAAGGTCAAGTAGGTGGAGACAGTTCAGTCCCAGTTGAAGATCGACCCTCGTTATCGGATATGGAAATCCCTGTTTGAGGATGATAGTGGATTAATCCGGTGTCGAGGGAGATTGGGAAATGCGAGATTGCCCTACATGGCTATAGATTTCCTCTGTTGTTACCCAGAGACCATCGTCTGACCCTGTTATTGATACGACGAGCACACGACAAGGTATTCCACAATGGTGTAAAGGAAACCCTCACTCAACTCCGAATGAAGTATTGGGTGCTCAAGGGAAGGAGCCTTGTCAGATCTGTCATTAGTAAGTGTGTCATTTGTCGTCGGCTAGAAGGTCCGTGGTATAGTAGTTCACCACCTCCTCCATTACCATCGTATCGAGTAGAAGAAGCACCTCCCTTCACTTACTGTGGAGTCGACTTCGCGGGTCCAGTGTTCGTGAGGATGACTGGGACAGCACCTAGTGAGAGCAAAGCATGGATTTGCTTCTATACTTGTTGTGTTACTCGAGCCGTTCACCTGGACCTCGTACAGGATCTGACAACACAATCCTCTCTACGGTGCTTCAGGAGGTTCACAACCAGGATAGGTCTACCCAAACGTATGGTTTCCGACAATGGAAAGACCTTTAAGGGAGCCGCCAAGTACATCAGGAAGATCATGAGGGATAGTGGAGTTCAACGTCATATGGTGAATAACAGAATGGACTGGGCCACGCGGTAGATCTACACCTGCAGACGTCTCACAGTGAATTGAATGACTGACTGGAACTCACTACTGATACTAGAGTCTCTGCTACTCAGTGAAACTGAAAATTAACTGACTGTAGAAGCACTACACCGGTAGACTATATAATTATAAGCAGCCAGGAACTTTTTATGACAATTAAAAAAATTATGAAGTAAAATTAACAAATTTTAAATTAAAATACCCCTCTCGAACTATTAAACACAAATATATGTTTAGTTTTTATGTACCCAGCAATAAAGTGTGCTGTGCATGCATCATGGCCATTTCTATTCACTGGACCACACCCCTAAATTAAATCATTATTAAGCATAATTATTATTATATCACAAGCGTAAAAAAATTTCAGTAGTTTCTGTACTTAATTGCTGCGTTTAATAACAGCACTTATGGATTTTACAATATATATAGGCTAAACCGACTTATGTATTTCAGTGTAATAGTTTTTTTGTCTACTCATGCAGTATCCTACAGAATTTAAGCCATACTTTGTTGGCGAAGTGCCAACAGGTGGCACTGTCATCATATTTCCCGATAGCTTTGGAGATTTGTACTGCCACCCTGGCACATACACATACTGGTTACATTATATGAAGGTATTTAACACCATTAGTCACGGATAGCCAACACACCCTGCCAACACACATGCAGGCACACATGCACATGCACATGTGTACAAATAATGATACCCATCAGCACACAATTCATGA
>JAYJLX010056413.1:0-30686 GCA_036873525.1 Chalinula nematifera | reverse complement strand
TTATACAAGAAATGCTATTTTGGGGAAATAAATAGTGTCCTTTAAGGAGAGGTGTCCTTTATAGAGGGGTGTCCTTTGGGTTCCACTGTACTGCGCGCACATGCCCTGTGGTTAGGCTTATCTAAAGCCATTGTTCGGCCATGAATATCATTAAAAACATTGCAAAAACAGTACAAAACTAAAGTAAAACCATGCAAGGTTTTCAAAGTTTAAAGTCTGGTTTCACATGAAATGAATCTATTATGCCACCCCCAGTCGGTGTATATCACATTTATACTCACCTTGCCCTTGGGCTCGGTGAGTATAAATGTGATATACACCTCCTAGCTGGGGTGGTATAACATATATATAATATATCAATATATAGAATTTGCATGAACGCATACAACACAGTATTGGTCAGTTGATATGCAGTGCTGCATGTAATAGCTATACCAGCTAGTCTGGTAAAGCATTAGTTGGTATGTGCTTGACTATACTTGTTATGTAGAGAAACCATGGAACAAATTTAAGTTGCTGCAGAAGGCCAGACATTGGTGGAAAGGGATTGGACAATATAACAATATATGGAAGAAATATAACACAAATAATGAAGAATGCAGTAATAGAGGAGTGTGCAGATATCGTAATGCAACAGAGGATGGTGCGGGAGGCATTGGGTGTGTGTGTGACGCAGGGTATTACGGACAACTTTGTGAAAGAACTTATCATTTATAATTAAACCGTAGATTCTATTTTCTTTAGAAAAATACAAATTACAAAGTATAGAAATGACAATGTTATAATCAGATAATACATAAACTTTAACACATGAACATAATTTCCACAGTTTGAGCCGCAAACAATGCAAGTTTTCCTGATAAGTTTGCTCACCGGCTGCTTGACATCCTTTAATGCCGGGTGGCCGGGGCCGGTATGGTCAGTAAAGGGTGGAGCTGAAATTAGTGCAACATCATAGTACTATTGTACAATAACCGAGGCAGCTAGTTCGGTGGAACTAGCAACTCGACTTAATTTTACAGCCAAATTCTAATCATAATAAGTCGAGGGGTTAGCAACGGTTGGAAATCTCGTACACTTTAGTCAGAAATCTTTGGAAATCAGTTAGAAATCCTTGAAATCTTTGTAGAAATCCTTTGATTTCCTGAAATCTCCTAGAAATCTTTCCACCCCAAACCACAAAGCCTTTGATGTGTGATTTGAAATCTTCAGAAATCTTTAGAAATCTTGAAATCTCGTACACTTTTTTTATTTGTTGCTAACCCCTCGTAATAAGTTGAAAAAAAAAAAACTTAGTGGCAATGCTCTTTTCCAAATCCTGCTGATAGCAGAGCAAAAAAAAGTAGATCTAGACTATTCAAGCAGTTTGTTTAAGTCTTAGAAATACTTCATTTTTAATAACGCCAAACAGACGAAAAGATTAGATCTATAATAATGGTAAGCACGGTATATCATCCGCCATCTTTTCCCAATGACCACACCCACCGACACAGAGATAATATAACATTAATTAATTTGTATATTTCACAAACAAGCCCGGCCCCAGAATACAACCTAGCTAGATCTAGCTGAAATGATGAATAGAAGACAGATATTGCTGGTGGTGTTGACATGTACTGCACTCCTCGTCTCCACACTACATATACTCTATTGTGGTCAGTGCAACACAAGACACGGTCAGCAAAAACCTTGTGTATACTTCTATCTTAAACTCTATCATTCACTGGTTGTGTAGAAGGCGGTAAACTTTTTGTGCAGCTACTTTATTCAAACAACGTATTTAACAGGTGCAACAGAATATTTAATTATATGTTGCAGTATGTAAAGATAAATGAATTATGTATTTGCCTTTCACCAGATCAATACCCTTATTACTGTCATCATCAAATAAGAACACTGCTGCTGTACCTCCTTTACTAGTACAGGCTGAGAAGGGGGCTATGTTGGAGGCTGAGGATAACATAACCATCTCAATTAATAGCACAAGAAAACTGAACAGCTATAATCAAGACACCATCAACGATACTATTGACATGCCACACCCTTCAACTACAGTTCAATTAGTTATATCAGTTGATATGGACCAATTGGTTGCTCTGATACCTTTATTACAGTCAATCAAAGCACATAATGACAAGGGACATACTCGTATCAATATACACATAGTTGTGAGCACTAACGATAGACCATCAATAGAGAACCGTGTGACATGTGCTATAAAGATGCCATTGCATATAAAGGTACATATACCTCGTGTAGAACTACTTCATAATATAAACTTGAGATGCATAGAGCATTTAAAGGCATAGATCCATGACTATACCAATTGTGTATAAGCACTAGAATATATGCATACATCATTATGATTATTATTTCCCATAGATTCAGTTCATAATATTCGATGTTCCAGATAGTTTTCGTCAGCTGATCAAAGTTGAAAGTCATGAATATTTATCTAGCACGGCCAATTTTGCAAGATTCTTCTTTGCAGAGTAAGTTATTAAACAATGCAATGGTATGTACTACTCAAGAATTTCTTTATCCATGCATGGATCAGCTTTAATTTGTTCACTAACTGGCGGCTCAATTCCTGCCTGGTGTAGCATTTTATTTACAGTTAGGGAAGCTAGATTTATAGTCCATGATCCCTTGTATATTATATTGTATTCCTGCAATAGATTGTTTCCCAGCCTGTCTCATATATTATATATCGATGTGGATACCATCGTAAAATGTAACATTAGCAAACTATGGAGTGAAGTCATTCAAGCAAATGAAGAGCTACTAGTTGTTGTACCAAGGTAAATACATATCCAAACCTTTATCATGTAATAGTCAATGGTTTGAGTAGTTTATTCTGATACAATGTAGGAAATTACCAAAATACTACATTCATTTCCCTTATGGGAACATAACTGATCTATTCTACACGAGGTACGTAAAACCAATGGTTATTCCTATTATTAATCACAATATGTTTAATTATAGATATAATCGAGTGCTAGATCTAGACAGCGACAGTTTTAATGCGGGCGTGGCAGGTTTTAACCTGAATAAATGGAGAAGGAACAAACTGAGTGAAGAAGTCCTTTACTGGATGAAAGAGAACTATAAAAGTTCACTATGGTTCCAGGGGACCCAACCAGTACTGTATCTAGTAGCATATCAGGATTGGAGAGGTGTTGATAAATGCTGGAACGTTGATGGATTAGGATGGACTAGTGTACCAGCTGGTCTGGTTAGAAATGGATGTATACTCCATTGGAGTGGACCAGGTATATTAATGGTACATATATACCAATAAAACCAACTGTATGTATCTTATATCTAATTAACATAAATAATGTATATGCTTCTATAGTTAAGCCATGGACTACAATGAGTCAAATACTGAAACTTCGGAAAAAAAAACCTTCGCTGATAAGAAGAGGAAAGTATAATGGATTATGGAAGAAATATAACATAAATAAAAAGAATTGTAGCAAAAGATGAGATGAGTGTGGACATTACCAATGTTTGTTTGTGGTATATTGTGGACAAGCTTTACTCAATTTTATTTATTTTATTCAATCAATGAAATATACAGTTATATCTGAGGTACTGGTGACCATACATTCAACTCATCTAATTGTTTCAATATGGACGGTATAATAGAGGGGCTTGGATCTCTTATCCCCAAACAAACCAAGAGAGTCACATTAGGGGTTTCCGGTGGTAGAATGTGTCCACCAATAGCTCTACCAAACACGTGTATCTCAGGCTATAATGATTTCATAGCTCATTAATTATTAATTACTATAATTATTAACATACTTACTGTATCGATTCCTAACAAGGTACTGACACTAAATGTTGAATCCACACCAGGACCTCTACACTCGCGCCGAACAAACAGCTATAGTATCAAATAAAACAAAGCTTACCAAATAATTCCACATAATATACTCACTATTTTACCAATGGTACATAGTATAAGCACGTAATACAATTATTGTTGGTCATTTATACATAGTTATTTCTCAATGCTCACCACTGTTCCTATCTTTTGTAATTGTTTATCAGATAATAACGTTACAATACGGTTTCCATAATTCGAGCAAACGATGTCGATAGTTGTTCCTGATAGTTCTACTTCTGCCTAATCAAAATACACATTATAACAAACACGTCATACAAACTAACCAATGTTCCCTTACCTGCTTGGTTAGCACAGGATGAGCGGCCATGATGATGTGGGCGTGGCTATTAAAGGGTGGAGCTGAAAACTCGTGCAAAGTTCTTTGAATGGGGTGGATTTAGGTATGAGTGATGACTTACTGTCTAAGGCAGCTGACCTTCAAATAGTGCTTAAAAGATGTTCAAAACTTTTAAGAAGTGATTCGACTAAAAATGGTTCAAGCATTGGGAGTAGTTACAAGCAAAGAAACAAAGAAATACTTGATTTGAATAATCAGTTAGTGAACGATTATCCATCCTTCAGTCCAAAGTTAATTGACCAATCATCAATCGTTAATGTAGAATTTCAGATTTGCAACGAAAGGTGACCTCTTTAAAGCAATACATCAAACAACTGGAGTCGGAAAAGGATCAACTTCAAAAGGAATCGAACACTCAAACAAATCAGCAAGCAAACACTAGAATAGAAGAACCCAGCAATACTAGTGCTGCAGATACATCCAGTCCTGAACCATTCTCGGGTATACTCATATTTAGATTAATATAGTCATATTATTGTCTAACCAGACCCTCTCACTTTGTGTACATGGTTGAGGGTCTAAGTTTTTTTTTTCCGATAATTCAAAAGGTCCATGATTCATATGCTGAATTGATTAAATTTAATAAATTACTGTCATTAAAGTTAAATGTAATATTCATCGTTGATTGATGAATTATTTTATTAGACATAATTCAATTATTAAACATAATTCTGGAATGAATCGACCAGATCCTACGTGCAGCAATTAGTGGGAGGGTCTGGCTATGTAAGACTGCCCACGTAATATGTGCACATTGTTCTTATCGCTTTGTTTTTTTTACAGGCCATTATACAGTCCATGATTATGAAGACCTGTCACTTCTTCTTGTGTTCAGATACCTCAGTTTAGCTCAACTTCTTGCAGTTCAAAGAGTGTGCAAGAGATGGAAAAGAGTCAGTCAGGACCCGTTGCTATGGAAACAGGTTGTTTTCATCGATGCCCCTCTATCCCAACAAGTATGGAAATTAGCAAATAAGAATCGTTAACGAGATAATTAACTATAATTATGTTTAATGTGTCATATTAGATGTTGTGTAAAATAGGAGAATATTGCTGTCGTACAACAATGATACATCTTCAAGGTATATCTATATTATTATAATAGACTAGCTATTATAATAGCAGTGAAGTGCTTCACCTCTTTGCATAACGTTTTAATAACACAGGCTAGTAGCCAAGGGACAGCTAAATAACTAATCTATAATATTGATTTAATAAGAACTATATGATCTTATACTAATATATAAATCAGCCAAAATAGAATTGAAGCAATCTAACTATGTGCATCAATATAGGGTTGATACCATCACCAGCATTGTTAGATGAGGACCTCCAGTCTTACATATGCCGTCAAAAGTAAATGCACATAAAAATTATCTGTGTAATTGTATTAATGACTGCTTTACAGGGCATCACTTGAACCAGGGTTAAACAGTGTCTTGGCCCGTTGTGGCTCGACCATAACGCACCTCACGATATCCGAATGCTCATTGCTGTTCACTGATAGAACACTATGGATTATCAGTAAATACTGTACTAACCTCAGTCACCTCACATACAATTCAAGTGAGTTCCCTGTCTCCATTGAGAGCTTATGGAGTCTGGCTAACAGCAGTACGTCACTCAAAGAGCTTCACTTGTACCCGTCCAGCAATAAAGAGATTAACCAGCGATTCAACGATCATTGCTTGTATGTTATTAGCAATGGATTTCCACTATTGACGGCATTGACCATTGGAGGATCGAAAATAACAGTCACTGGTATTGCTAACTTAGGTTAGTTTATCATAGAACATAAGTAAAAGCATTAAGGCAACTGAAACAACCCACAACTATTAGTCCATTACGATGGGTTATTGCTTTGGGTTATTCCTTTAGGGTTAATGGTTTTCCCAGCAATGATCCTATGAAAAAGATACTAACATTATACAATCATGTAATACTACTAATAGTATATTTTAGATGGGTTATATTATTCAATGTTAATCAATATACAGCATTATTAATTAATAGAGTATCTGTTTCATTTTCAGGAAGCTGCCTCAAACATCTCAATGATGTTAGAATCATTAATGGACCATCGTTTTCTGTTGCTAGTGTTGAAAATAAAATAACCAGTGATGTGTTTACAGGTACCGAATCACTATGCCTTGTACACACTAGGATATCACCACAAGCACTCGTCAAGCTAATCGGTATATGTCTCATTATACTTAATAACCATTTCGTTAACTTTTATTGTCCATTAGAAACTCATCCCAATTTAAAGAATTTGGAAGTAACTATTACATTTAGTGATTACTTTCCCTCTGGCAACGATAATGAATCACAGGTTGAGAATATCAGTAAATACAAGAGAATTATATCTAATCTTCAAGTAGGTCATTTAATGCTTTGATAAGCTAGTTTAATGTCGTACGTTTGTTTCCTTGCATTACAGGCATTGGCGATTCACTTCAGATACAGAAAAATATTTAATTTAACATGCAATTAATGAAATATAGTTCAGTTGATTATATTTGAGTTCATATTGTTACTATTCTGGTGAATAAATGTCTTCATATGGGTATTGTTCTTCCAGATCCACTAAACTTTTCAACTTATTCTTCCCTTTCCTAGTCCTTGTTCTACCAGCGCCTTGGTCCCTTCCTGTTCCACCATTATCCTTTTTATAAGACACGTTAGCGTATTCTTGCAGTAAAGGACAACAGTCCAGACTGAAATCAATGAAATTCTTCCTCAATCCAAACCACCCTATTTCAAAGGACATACCATACAGTAATAAAGCAATAGTTCATAATATATTACATTGTGTGCACTAAAATCAAACATTAAACAATGGAAAAGTTAAATACGATATTCCAATAATTGTGTTCTCTGGAAATGGTCAATGTTTCGTCAATACATATTACACTTACAAACATTGGCAGGACTCCTGCTGAAGGTAGTCATAATCAGAGCCAAGAGAGACAAGTAAAGTGGAATAAACACAACCGAGTAATGGACACTGAAGTCGTTGTTCAGTCTAACCACCAACAGACACTATATAGAAAATAATAGTAACTAAGAGTTCAACAGGCTTAGGCTTATAAATTATAGTTATATATTACACTGTAGCCTCTATAATAGAAACTAAATCATTGTACAATACTTGCTAGCCTTACCATGAACACTATTAAAAACACACTGAACAGTATGGTACTTATGAAGTAGATAATATCCGGCAGTTTCTTCTCCTCGTTTGCTTGTTGGTTCTCTCCAACTATATACGATACTATAGTGGCTATACCAATGAGGATCAGGACTATGATTAACCCAATATAGATCAACCAAAACGGAATCAGAACAATCTAAAAATAGAACACAATACATTACAACAGATCTGTGCTATTTATAGTAACGTACCGCCCAGTTCCATTGCACAACATTATCCAAACGTATTCCTAAGAATATAAACTGCACGAAACTACTCAAAGTCACAACTTCAATCTATTTATAGTTAATAACAACTAATAATCATTTAGCCACACCCCCTGAAAACATACCTCGATACCTCGTTTACGATAACACCCCCAAATACATGAAGGTATACTAAAGAACATTAGAAGGTATATAGGACTGAACACGGCACTCCAGGGGATAGGAGACCCGCCCACGTCTAGATTAATTACCATCATTACTTCCGTTAATATGATCAGTAGTTGAAGACCCACTGATACAATCATTGATTTAAACTGATAGAGGTATTGATCGTCGCTCCTAGAATATAAAAAAGGCTCATTCCCATGCCTACATGCATGTCAAATACATGGAATAGGTATGGGACTATTGTACCTTTGATCGGGACTTCTACACCATCTGACCACGCCAATGACCACACCCACTAACACCATAATGTTCCACAACCATATTGGAATGAACACGATACTGTAGTAGCCTGTTATGACGTTATCAACCCTCAAACCAATCAAAATACTTTCCACCAAAAGAATGGAATAGAACACGAAATGGCTGTGTTAAAATGAGCATAATGAAGTGCTGAAACTTCCCTGGATAATTTATTTATCATACCTTACGTTGAAACGAAGTAATAAGTCCTTCAAATGCATTTCAAACTATTGATTATGATCTCTGACTAGGCACTAAACAAGAACAAATTGCCACTTCGCTAGCCACGCCCACACACATTGCACAATCAACCATTATATGGCCTGAATCACTCCATTGCTGGGCGGATAAAAGAATGTCTATATTCCACGACGAAGTAGAAATCGAGGACTTTGAGTACGACCAGGAAACGGAGACATACTACTATCCGTGTCCCTGTGGAGATCAGTTTGAAATTACAAAAGTAAGAGAAGACTCTAATTAAGGTTATTAATAGTTATTAACCAAGAACTTTCCTATATCAGGAAGAGCTGGAGCAGGGTGAAGAGGTTGCAACGTGTCCAAGTTGTTCGTTAATTATTAAAGTAATATATGATCCAGTAAGTTGTTGCAATAAAAAAACAATAAATAGATCTATAAAATTATATTAATTTATATTCTGAACAGGATCAGTTTTCGGCTGAGGAAATAATGACTAATAAACCAGCAATGATTGCTAAGGCACTAAAATTATGATAATTAAATAATTAAACACTGTTAAATTTGTTTTATATGTTTTGTGATATAAATTTTGGCATTTTATTTAATTACATTTTTCATACATCAATGACATCATCATTATTATTCTCTAAGACTGGATCCTGTTCCAATCCACGATCCTGTGTTATTCCTTGTGTTTCAAAACTAAACAATCTCGCTGCTGAGAATGTTTCTGCTAGTGGTAAGGGACCATCAAAATCAGACGGAAGACGGTCAGGATTAAAGACATTGTGAAGTGACTCCATGTCATATCCATGTAGACTGATCTATAAACAAAAGCATAGACAAATATCTACATGTAGTTGGTGAATAATAATATTCGTAGTGTGACCAAACCCATCCCACTTGAATACAGCCATAATTTCTGGCTTTCCCCAGACTCCCTCGATATTGTTCGTTAGATGCGTGGGAGGGAGTCTGGACAGTGGGCACAACAGTCGCTATTTCCCACACACTTATATTATTAATGATTAATTAATTAATCATTAATGAATATTAATGAGCTAGTTGTATGTGTGTGACTGATTACCCTATCTCTCATCTTCTCTTTCATGAACGACTTCAATATACCCAACACTATACTAATATACCATGGCTGCTTTAATAGATGGATTCCCTTCAGTCGTATAGGCATTGCATCCTATGAGATGTAATAAGTATACTCATTTATGGATACGTCCCATTATTAAATAAGTATATACTTACCTGCAATAGTTTTGGCATGACACCGTTCTTAACAGCATCAGATTGAGAGAATTTCAATACCCTCATAAACTCCACTTGATCGTAATTAATCATCATTCTAACACCATTGATCTATACACAATACAGTAAAAATAACTAAAACCAATCAGTTAATTAATATTTAGTAATATGTTAGTTCAGGATGCCCCGCCCATATGCTTGTACTACATTGATTTATATAATGAGATGAAATTGGTGAGTGTGGCTTAAAATTCACCAATCTGATTGGCTGGCCTCCAACTATAGTTGCTAAGAATAACTATGTTTTCCAAACCATTAACCAAATAGGTGGAGCATCCAAGACAGCCTCACGCAGTCTACATGTAAACGTTATGTGTTACCTGGACTTCCTCATCTTCTATTAGTTTATCCAACGTCAGCAACAACATGCGTAATATGTGCCAAATATTGACATTATTGAAATCAATGAGCCTCGGTTGAATACATACAACCTATATAAGCAACAACATAAACAAACACTACCGTAATATATTTATATACACAAGTGAATGATGACACATATACTGGTATAACCTATAGCTGCAGTAATGAATGCACATAGCAGTATAAACAAATACTACAGTGTACAAGATAAATGAAAGAGCTAAACTAATATACTGATCTAATATAGCTATATAAAATAGCCAAAAGAATCATACAGATCTATTTACCTTTGCACCATCTTTTGCTGCATTCTCTAGTACAGCAATTGCACCTGATTTCAATAATTCCTCCACTGATTGAGGGGTGTACTCGTTGAATATATCAGTATGCTCGTGTCGACTACGGTAATAGTTGATGTAAAGATCTAGTGATCGATCCGGATCAAACTTTCTAGCACGAAGAAATCTTAACAGGAATGGATCATCCTTTCTCTCAAACTCCACACCTTCCAGCTCAGGATCTGCAGATGCTGTATGTGTATGTGTGTGTAAAAGTGTATACTATTAACACATTATCAATGTAAACTTCTGTGTACACCAAAACCTTGACCAAAACAACAGTAAGTAATCTAGTTATTCTACCTTCTTTACTCAAAATACTTTCTTTCAGTTGCAATATGGCGTCATTTCGTGTAGCAGGATTTTCATTTAATTCTGTCCTTGCTTTTTCCAATAGGGCTGCGTTCGATGAAGAGAGGGATGGAGATTCATTTGAAGAAGCCATTTTTGTTAGCCACGCCCCTTCAATAAATATCACCACGCCTATTAAAAATGGCGTCTCCAATGTTGAGACTAGCCATTAGAGACAGTACCAGAGGAGGTTGCTCACGCGTCATAATGACGCGTTGGTTTCTACCCGGTTAAAAATTCTGGCTGTGTTGAAGAATAGCAGGAATTTTTAACCGGGTAGAACCGGGTAGGACTTAATTGGATTTTTTGCTAATTTAAAACGCGTCATTATGATGCGTGAGCAACCTCCTCTGAGACAGTACAGAGCCAACCGTAAATCCAGGATTCAAACGTGTCCGGCATGGGCGTGGCTCACTAGATAGGCGTGGCTCATTAATTAATTTTTATGTAAAAAAAAAATAAAATTGTTTTTGTTTTCAAAGAAAAAAATATTGGTTTAGCCTACACTATTTTTTTAAGTTTACTGTCATTTACAATTGAAACATAAATAATCCTCAGTATCAAAAGGATCTCTGATACATGCTGCATGAACCCATAGCTTGCATTTACTGCACTCAATCCATTCAATGACATCATTACCACGATTATCGTCTTGTTTCATGCAAATACCACATACTTCAATCACAGTGTTTTCCATTGTACGCTTTGAGCTACTTTCCTCTTCTCTACTTGGTTTAGCCCATCGAAACTGCTTGCATCTTTTCTTTTTTGTGCTGTGAAACCTGAATTGCTTTACTGAATTAGAGTTAGGTGCTGGATGTTTAGTAACATTTAATGACGACGACATCATTGTGGGAGTTGCCTTTGATGCTTTCAACACATTAATCGCTGAGGAAAGATGAGTACATACTGTGTTAATCATATCATGTGAGTCACAGGAATTCACAAGCACTTGTAGCTCGGACATTTTATCCACAAAAACCTGCTTTGATGAAACAACTGATGTGGCTTTACATGATGACTGTAGTAGCTCACTGTAATATTGCAGTCCACCTTTGTTATTAGTCAACTCATTCTGATCCCCGTCAACATTGTTTGTTTCCAATCTATCATTCACTATACCATGGCTATCACTCATTACTTCTTCTTCTTCACTAGTAGTACTTTCGTAGTCTTTCATTTTTAAATCCAACCCACAATCACCAAGAACCCCTCCTTCTTCCATTTCATTGTTGTCTGAGTCATTGTTGTCTGAGTCATTGTTGTCTAAGTTAAGGGTGGGTGGTGCGGCCTCTTCATCTCCATTAGTTCGCTGCATGTGGACTAAGTGAATATGCTTACAAACAGTATAGTGAATAGCATGGTCAACACATGAGCATATGTACATGTGAACACAAGCTCCACAGTTTGAACATCTCAACTGGCAATCGCATGATTCCTTTGAAACACTAACAGTGTAGAAGGAAGTAGCAGCAGAACTTGTAACACTCCAACTATTTTCGGATATTAAAGATGCTCCCACTCCTTCCTTTTGCATGGCCACAGCTGTCTGACAACGCTTCCTTATTTCACATTTCCTATGGCTCCTTTTTCCTATTTCCTCTTTCCTCATTCCTTCAAAAATTAGATCTCGAGCTAGCTTGAGCAAAATAAAAAGCAGCTTATCTATTCGACGATTCTGTTTCTTCTCCAAGTACACACTTTTTAGCTTTCTGTGAAAAGCTTCAACAAACATGTTCGTGTTTACAGCTGCTCCTTTTCGATAACAAAATGCCCATTTCTTAGTACAACTCACGTACGTCTCACTAAAATATGCACTAAACTTAGGAAAATTCTGCAATAAATGTGAAAGAAGCTGTTGAAGTAGTACATGAAAGGCCCCCTCGTCCGTTTCTTGCAATAATAGTCTCATGTGGTGGTACAGTTCAATCCTGTCTTGATTTGTTTCAACATTAGCAATTAACCCCTTTCGCCATGCTTTATCAACATGCCATGTACAATAGAGGTGTCTCGTTTCACCAGCACCAAATACTCCAATCCATGCGATATAAAATTGATCAGCCATATCTGACATGAATACAGTGGGCTGCATTGGACCAACTCTTGCAAGTAGTGGTTTCAAAAATTCCCTTAATAATGCTGCATCAGTTCGATTTGCAAGAGCCCATGCGACGGGGACTCCCTCTCCATGGTCATCTACAACTAGTACTGTGATTAGACTAAAATCATACACATTAGTACTATGGGTGTCATCCATACATATCACCTTATTTCCATTCTTCAACATCATATCATATTGGTACTCAGTTTGAATAGCAAGCAGAAAGTCATCTTGACCAAGATTGTCACAATCATCACCTTGTTTCTCTCCCTGATTTTTAAATATTAACACGGGGTTATATGCCATTCCCTGCATTTCTGCTACCCACGCCGCCACACTAACATAATCATTCTGATGCTTTTCAATGCTTTGCAAATTCAAATCATATCGAATATTATTGATATCTTGACGTGCTATCAAGTGCTCCCTAGCAATTGAATTACTGGCAGTGACATTATCACGTATATCATCCAAAATTCTCTCAATGGAAACACCCAATTGCAGCTTAGCAGCAATTTGCATCTTCACTTCGGAAGGAATTTTAAGGTGACAAAGGTCTAAATCATGTCCTATATGATGACTGCAATAAGACACAATAACTTTGCCTGTGACAGTATCCTCCATAACTTGCATATTTGCAGTGCAGAAGCAATCAATTTTACATGAACCTTGAGTTTTAATAGCCCTAAGTCCTTTGCCCTTTGCCTTGAAAACGCCAGAACGATGACAATAGAAGTATCGCTTGCGATTTAGTCCTTGAAGTCTGGATCCACTGTCTTGGACAAACAAAGATTTTGACGACTTTTCTTCTTCATTTTTCCACTCATGAAATTCCTTTATACTTTCAAAGGTGTGCTTAGTGATGGGAATCTGTTCTTTGTGTGACGTCTCCAAATGATTTATCAACTGATTTAAAGTACTGAATCTACATAATACAAAAAATTAATCAGCTGCATCATAGTAACACAAAATACTGATTATAGTCGGACATGCCATGCATACCCACCATCACCCATTCGGTGCTAATGCAAAAGGCTGGCCTGCACTCAACACGCATCAGTGTATACGTATAGCACCACATGCAGCTATAGTATATACTTCAGTGATCTATAGATACATGTGCAGTGACCATTGTTACATTTTAATACGTTTAACTGTTAACCATCATAGTATTACAACACAAAGGAAATTGATGCAAAGCACATGGTACATGTAGATGCATATATAGCTCCATGTACCAAGCCTTGGGGTTCAACTGAGTTTGACCACACTATATAATTACAATGTGGCTCAGTCGTCCGTCAGGATGGTATTTAGACTTTTTAGGGATAACTCCATGGAGAGGATTAGTATAAGCATAGACTTTCTTAATATCGGTGAATACTGAGCCACTTTAATTAAATTTCAGTAAATTAAGTTTCAAAATGATATGTTTGCTGTGCTCAGTTGTAGCAGTATGGGTTGGTCACGCCCAGCTGTTACTTATTATAATTTTTCACCCTCATACTACTGAAAATAAAGTACAATATGTTATTATATTTTTTAGTAGATCTAGACTATTGCTGGCTCAGGGTAGTCTGGCAGCCCAGCCCATCGTGTTTCAGGCTGGGCTGCTAGGCTCCAGCAGTGTACATAACAAGCTTACCTCTCAGAGCAAGTTTGGCAAAAAATACGTCCACTTTTAACATTTTCTTTGTTCTCCTCAGGATGCTTCTTAATGATGTGCTTATTGAGTGAAGATTGGAATTTATAAATAGAAGGGCAATGAGGACACTGTTTGCCAGACATCTTTCATGATACACCACGTGTGTTCCCGCGGATAAACCCGGGAAACCTTGACACGCCCACATAATGGCAATTGCGGTGTTTTACGATGTTTTCCGACTTGGCTCAGTACTGTCTCTAATGGCTAGTATGTTGAGTGATGACAATTTAGAAAAGGCAAGAAAAGAACTAAATGAGGACCAAGAGACAAGAAATACTGTCATAGAAGAATTGAGAAGGAGAATAACTGAGAGGGAATGTACGCCACTATTTAATTAAAGTATTTAAAATGTCTTACATATCTCTTATACTTGACTCTTTCTTTTTTTCATACATTTCATCATTAAAGGTTGTAATGAGCCACAGCTGAATGGAGTGGTCTTTGGAAACAAGGAAAACTCGTTCCTATTACAATTTCTAAGGGCACGAAAGTTTGATGTGGAGAGGGCCTTACAGTTGTACATTAATTACTACACTAACAGAAGGGACCACCCCAAGATATTCAACGAGTATACCCCGGAATCAGTTAGAGATATATTACAATCCGGATTATTTAGTGTCATGGATGGTGATCACACTACAAAAATGGGAGCTAAGGTAGTAAAAGGCAGCGAGACAGGGAAATGTACAGGAAATACACTTAATTCATTAATCTGACCTTATTAAAGGATATTACATATCTATATATACAGTGTACTTAACCTCTGTAATTACGACATAAAGTATACTTTTCCATACTAAACTACCTCAAAATGAGAATTACTTAAATGTTGATCGAGTGAAGAAGGTGGGAAATGTGAGAGAAAGGAATGGGTTAAAATAACCTCTTTTGTTTGGTGAGATCGAGGAAAGAATGGGTTAAAATAACCTAGCTCATTTGTTTGGTTATAAATGGTCCTCCCATTTCACAATAGATTGTGTGTGTACGTGTGATAAATTGGAACATGGATACTCAACCGTTTGAACATGTAATCAAAGCAATGGTGTTAATAATGGAGAAACTATTGGAAGATGAAACAACTCAGGTATAATCATCATAGATAGCGGACATTAATTATTGTAATTTATAATGTATAATTATAATAGATTAATGGATTAAGTGTTTTTGAAAGCTTTGAAGGGGTTAGTTTTGGACACATGTGTCGGTTGGCATCGTATGAGGCTAGTTTTAGAGGAGTAATCGTTTCATTATTACAGGTAATTAATTAATTACTGCATGAGTGACAGTAATTTAGAGGTGGGACTAGTTCCACACATTCAATTGAATTTATGCTATGTACTCTCAGCTGGTCTTCTTTTGTCTCGTATGTGTTGGGCCAGTATTATTATTTAAAGTGTTTGTGTTTTTTCACAGGATGGATTACCCATTAGGCTTAAAAGTGCTCATATGTTGTTTCAGCCATTCTATATAAACATGTTGATGATGTTAGTGTGGCCTTTCATGAAGGAGAAGCTAAGACAAAGGGTATATAATTATAGTATACTAGTTCCAATGCTATTATGTGTTTTGAGTAAACAAATCAGATATAGCACACGTGAGCAAAGGAATTTACACTATTCATTCATGAATTATTTGATTGATATACTTTGGGTGCTCATGTGGCTTGTGTTATAACTGAGAGGTATTTTTACTGTACTGACTTAAGTTTTTCAGGAAAAAATTAGAGCAAACGAAATTGAATCACGTAAAATTCTATTTAATTATTTAGTATTATAAAAATTAAATCATACACTTATAAGAACAGCATGTTACATAGATGATATTGAATATTGTTGTACTAATGATGTAGTCTTAATTATTATTAGATTCATCTCCATGGTTACGATATGACGTCATTGCATGAATATGTTGACCCTGTCCATTTGCCTCATGAATTCCAGGGATCTTTACCATCCATTGATGAGTTCACTGCAGCAAGATTATTTCATTTCAATGAAGGAACTGAAGTATGACAGCTTTTTTTTTTTTTCATGGTAATCTTTTTTTTGAACCACTGTTTATATCCCCATTTATTATTTATCATAATTTCATTCATAAAGTTCTTATTCCACATAAAAAAATTATATTAACAGCTCAGCTAGTTGTTATTATTATTGTGGGCTGGGTTATATTACTATATACCACCACTGTATGTACAGTATTGCAATAGTCTTGGATTTATCAGTTATCACCGGTTATCACGTGTCACATGATATGAGATCATTGAACCGGCTGCACTGATTGGCATTTGGGAATTTCTAGGCTATATATTCATCGGTAACACAAGACAAGGCAATTTAAATCATGGATGACAACGCTAATGATGAACGGGAAGGTGAACCAATGTTGCGAATTACAAGCACAAGGTGTTTTTCTACCACGCCCAATTATTTTGAGGTTTTTGTAATTTTAATTTCTTCTCTTTTTCTTTCTTCCTCTCCATGGTGAAATAAACTTCAGAAAGGAAATTATGATGCGTTCGCCACATAGCATACAGAGTGCTTCTGACATAGATAACGATCGATACGGGGAGACTCTGGAGCCGCCAGCTGATTTAGAAGACGACTGGAGTTATATCAGTGAAAAAAACGCCAGCAAACGAGCTGAACACGCCACAAGGTTTGAAAGATAAACCACGTTTACCACAGGTGTATCATTGTCTCGTTATCACGATGACTATTATCTTACTATACTATAGTAATGTGGACACACTGATCCATCTACTCAAGGGTAACATTGGAACGGGTCTGTTAGCATTGCCATTTGCTGTCAGTCAGGCTGGATTCATAGTAAATTATACATTATAATGTTATTATCTGGACAATCTATACTCCCCACCCCATCTCCACACTATGTGCCGCCAACCATGTTACTATGTTAATTACCTTTTGTTTGTTTACTCAGCTTGGCCCATTGGGTATACTGCTATTCGGAATTATTGCAACTCATTGTATGATATTGCTAGTTGACTCAGCTCGAAAGCTATGTAAAGAGTTAGTTTACACTTTATTAATTATAGTTGATATAAACTAGTTAGTGTTTCATGTTATTCTATATAGGAACAAATTCACCTCGCTGGATTATGCGGAGACCATGCAGTTTGCGATAGCTAGGAATATTAAAAGAACAAGATTCAGTCCTAAAACGAAAGCAAGAATCAGTAAAATAGCAAAGTATATGATAAAATACATAACCACAGGCTCAAACGTTATGATTTAGTTCTTCCTCTGTCTCTTTAGGCTTGTGGTAAATGCCTTCTTGATTATTACTCAGTTTGGATTTTGCTCAGTGTATTTTGTGTTCATTGCTAATACTCTACAGCAGGTACAGCTATCATTATTCACTAAAAGTTCCTTGTTTATGGTTTGTTCTCTTTTCCCTTTGTTCCTGCTTCCATAAGGTATCTGAAGACATGTACTGCTTTAACCTTAACTATCGTTTATGGATCTTGTTCCTGATTATACCAATTGCTGTGTTCTCGTGGATTCGTAATCTGGATAATCTTGCCTCCCTCTCTGCACTAGCCAATGTGTGTATAGTGATTGGTCTAGTTATTATACTATACGATGAAATAGACAAGTTTGCTGTTCGAGGTACCCATGAGGCAGCGATAAAGGAAGGCCGCCTCACAGAAGCAGGACATCCATTGGCCTTGGCGATGTTTTTCGGTACTTCTGTGTTTGCGTTTGAAGGCATCGGAGTGGTACATACATGTGTTATCAAACTTATTATCATTATTTATTATTATTACTGATTATAGATACTTCCCCTTGAAAATAAGATGAAGCAACCTCATAGTGCTAAATCTGTTATCTATACAGGAATGACAATCATAACTATACTATACTCTGTATTTGGTCTAATAGGGTATCTAGTGTACGGTAGTGACATACTCGGCTCAGTTACCCTCAATTTGTGTGGTACCAATGCGGCTACTTCAATGTGAGTTTAACTATTATATGGTGTCTGGTACACTACTCTCAGCTAAAGTCTATTCATGTTAACTATGACCTTACGAAAGCAAGGCTAACTGCACAGCTTTCATTTTAAAATAAAAATGTTTATCTTGTCCTTGGCATTCTTCTCATGTAAGCAATACATTGATATTAAAAGTTATCAGTGGTAGAAAAATCTTCCAATACCTTAAGTATGGTGTATTTTATACTCTTATACATGGTGAAATTTATGAGGTCATAGTTAACATGAACAGACTTTAGTTTGTGTGTAATGATTGCATAGTCATTGTAAGGGTATATCAAAGTCCACTGCACTGTGAATATATTGACAGGTTACCTCATTGCAGTTACACAGTTCAAGGGTTAAACGTGCGTCCTGTTGGAGATGGGGGGGGAAGGTGGATGGGATTTATTGACAAATTTAAATGAAGTGGAGATTTCAATAAATATTCATAAACACCAATTTGTAAAGTAAAAAATACTTAATCAGGGAAATTCATCAACTTTCATCCTTCTTTTCTACTGGACAATATATTCCACTATAATTATACAGTAAAATACTCTCCTGGTTAAATGCATTATTTTGTATTGTGTTATATTTCATAGAGTCTTTGCCATCACCAAGATGCTGTTTGCTCTCAATATATTCGTCTCCTACCTCATTCAGTTTTATGTCCCTATGGATTTCCTCGAGCCTCATGTATTTCGTCTGTGCAAGACTAATTACTTAGCATATAAATATCCTGTACACGGGGAAAAGATCAAGTTGCTTATTCAGCTTGGTTTCAGGACAATACTCGTTTTAGTAACAGGTCAGTCAAGTCCCTTTAGTTAATTAACCATTAATAATAGTTAACATGTTTCTTTATTAGCTATATTTGCCATATCTGTCCCAAATATTGAGCTGTTGATAACTCTAGTTGGAGCAGGAGCTAGTAGCGGTTTGGCCTTCATTTTCCCTCCAATTATCAGGTTATTGGCTTTCCGCAAGACATCATTTGAGCCTGTCCATGTATCTCGTGTTGGACGAGTAATATCTGTACTAGTGATCATCAAGGACATTGCTATAATCACCCTGGGGGTGGCGGGATTTCTATTTGGTTCGTTCGCTGCGTTGTATAGTATAGTGAACGCATTTGAACATCCCAAACCATCCGTCTCAAGTTGTAAAGACGTTGATTTTCGAACAGCGTGTCACCCAGGATCTTTTTATGTATAGTTCAATATTATTGTTAGTTTATATCAAGTACGTTTACATTTCCGATTTCGTTCCTTTGTTTGTGTGTTAATGTGTGTGTTACTTATTCTTTATATAATATTATAATTATAATCCGTTAGTATTTTTTATTATGCATGCATACATGGTTTGGTTGGGAAAAATAAGAATTAGATTCATTATAGACTCTAAAAGTTATATTAAGTGACTGTATCCATGCAATATCCGATCCAGCTAGTTAGACGTCTATTAAATTTTAGGGGGAAAAAAAAATGTCGCGGAATGAGCCAAGAAATAACAAAGTCATTGATCTCACCAATGTTGATCCGGCTGCTATAATGACCAACAGACCTCCTAAAGCCAATATCCAGGACAAACAAGAGCGGACTTGTTTGGAGTGAGTTAAGGACGCAAAATACACTGTGTAATTAATCCTTTGAGAGTATCGATCAGTCTCGTGTGTTTATTTTTGCAAAACCGAAAAATGTTTCAGGAACTCCGATAGACTGTCTCTTGCCAGTTCTGGCGTTTCCTCAACAACTGCCAGGCGAGAGCTCTCGGCAGCCGAGAAACTTAACCGGGATTTCCTCTTTGGGGGAAGCGTTCACACTTTACATGACGACGACTTGGCTGATGCCGATGAAGAGTGGTCCATGATTTCTTCCAAAAATGCAGAGAAGAGAACAAGCCATGCAACAGGGTAAGCATACTGTGACACACACACACACACACAAATATATGGCATATTATGTTAATAAGCCGGTATATTGCTTCACTGTACTTGCAATACGGTATATGGTCCTATGGCCAGTCTATGTACAGCCTACAGTAGTACGTGTTAACCTTCTCTAGTAGTGTTACTGTATATTGTTAACAGGATTATAGATACACTGGTTCATCTGATACGAGGCAATGTTGGCCCTGGTTTGTTATCACTGGCATACGCGGTGTCTAATGCTGGTTATGTGGTAAGATATCATCAACTATTATCAACATATTATACTGAATCAATGTTGAATGATTGTTCCCCTCCCATACATATTGATATCTATTATAGTTTGGTCCTATTGCTGTTCTTATTATGGGTATCATAGCTGTACATAACATGGGTCTATTACTCGATTCAGCAAGAACACTGTGTAAATGGTTAGTTATACTAATGTATTGGGGTCCATGCATTGCGGAGTTTGATTCTCGTTTGGTAGGAATGGGATTCAGGCTCTGGACTATGGTGAAACCATGTTGTTTGCTGTGAGGGAAAGAGGTGGGTCAAAGAGACTTGCAAGGGCAGCAAAGTGAGTGGTCACATGTATTATTACTATGCGGTCTCTAGCCATATTGTCATTACTTATCAGCTATTACTATATGGTAGTGAGCTGTTGAACTGTTGTTTGCTTTCTTTGCTAGAATTATCGTCAACACTTTCTTAATCTTAACTCAGTTGGGATTTTGTTCTGTTTATTTTGTATTTCTTGGAGAAACACTTCAACAGGTATATGTGTGTGTGTGTGTGAGCATTATTAGTCCATAATTAATGTATTATTTTCTTTAGGTAATGAATGTAGCGTTTTGTTTAAACTGGGATCACAGAGTCTGGAGTGGTATACTTATTCTACCTATTTCTGTATTTGCTATGATACGTAATCTGGATAACCTAGCCCCTCTATCACTGGTTGCTAATGTCGGTATCTTCTATGGGATATTTGTCATATTCTGCGACGAAATATACAAACTTACCTCAACCCATCACAGCGACCAGGCGGCCATTTTGAACGACAAAGCTGAACTTCACTCATTTACATCGTTCATGAAGACCTGTTTATTCTTTGGTAATGCCATATATGCCTTTGAAGGAATCGGGGTGGTAAGTGGAATATTAGTTTACACAGATGAACTACAAGTATTATACTACTGTTGTTAATAGGTACTTCCCCTTGAAAATAAGATGAAGAATCCTTCCAATGCAAAACGTGTTGTTTACAGTGGAATGAGTTTCACTGTGTCACTGTTTGTATGTTTCAGTTTAGTAGGGTATCTGGTGTATGGTAATAAAATACAAGGTTCAGTTCACCTTAACCTCTGTGGGACATCAGAGTTTACCACAATGTATGTTTAGGTTATCATGTTTACATTGCTTTGTATTATGTATGCATGTTATGTTACATGTTATGTTACTATTATAACAGTGTCTTCATGACTGCTAAGCTGGGTATAGGTATTGCTGTGTTTGTATCCTATATGGTAATGTTCTATGTTCCAATGGATTTCCTCCAGCCTTACGTTTATAAGAAGTTAAGATTGGATGTGTTAACTTATAAATACCCTCGAAATCACGCCTTTATTCAGTCAGGAATTCAAACACTCTTTAGACTTTTAATTGTTCTTTTAACAGGTATACTATATGCTTAGTAGTACAGCACACATTTTTTATTACTTAATAATTGTTTTTTTTTCCCTATCTCATTACTCCCCCTTCCTCTAGCTACATTAGCTATTGCCATTCCTGATCTAGATGACCTCATTACTCTAGTGGGTGCGTTTGCCAGCAGTGGCTTGGCCCTTATATTCCCTCCTGTGATTGAGACCCTGACCTTCTGGAATGACCCAGAGAGGAAGTTCCTTGGTATATTTCGTAGACCATTTTGGTTTGCTAAGGATGTTGTCGTTATGTGTTTTGGAATACTGGGGTTTGTGTTAGGTACGTTCGCTGCTCTGTATAATATTGTGCTGAACTACGAGGGAAAGAAACACCCAGTAGAACCTTGTGGAGACAATTTTTTTGCTTGTCCTTTTTACAAAAATTAATGATCACTTTTTTTTTCCTTTTTTAATAATCAATTGTATTAATAATTAGACTATATAAACCAGTGAAGTGCTAAACCCTTGTGTGTATGCAAGTAGACTACAGTAAAAAGCAAGAATGTGAAAAACCATAGATAATATGGAAAAACTTGTAGAGCAGATCATCAAGGTGAACCTTAAATTTAATAATTTCCAGTATAAATATTTTCCAAAGTAACAAAACCAGCAGAATGCAAGTCGATCAGTGAAGTTTTATCATCAACTATATCAGTAGACTAAAACAAGTGATGGCCATAGATAAGTATCTATAAGCACTTAGCATGGCATCTCATCATAGTAGTAGCCACACCCACTTAATTAATACACAACCCACGTGACCATTGACCGAAACAGCCACGTGTACGTGTTGATGAAACAAGGAAGAAGCAAAAAAAAAAAAAAAAAGCGAGACAGGTTCAAGAGAAGTTGTTTTAAGAAGCAAAGCCACTGTCGGTACTTATTAGAACACTGCGTCATCTTTAAAGTGTACCGTTTATTATGGTCAAAGTATGATATATAAAATAATATTGTACTGTAGGGGGTATATATACACGCGTAATCTATGTTATAGGCTCGGTATGGGACTAATATTATGTTTTTAACTTATTTCTTGGAGCTCCCTCTATTTAGGTGGGGGTGATGAATTGCTTCTTTATTAGTTTAGTTATTCCTTGGGGCTCCCACCATTAGGGTGGCGTGACGAATCGCCTCTTTATTTATTAAGTTAATTATTATTTCTTGGGACTCCCACCATTATGGTGGCGTGACGAATCGCCCCTTTATTTATTAAGTTAATTATTATTTCTTGGGGCTCCCACCATTATGGTGGCGTGACGAATCGCCCCTTTATTTATTAGGTTAATTATTATTTCATGGGGCTCCCACCATTAGGGTGGCGTGACGAATCGCCCCTTTATTTATTAGGTTAATTATTTCCCTGGGGCTCCCACCATTAGGGTGGCGTGATGAATCGCCCCTTTATTTATTAGGTTAATTATTTCCCTGGGGCTCCCACCATTAGGGTGGCGTGACGAATCACCCTTTTATTTAACATTATTTTTTGGTCAATGGTGGGAAAGTTGGTGGAGGGTGTGGTTGCTTTCTGGTGATGGGGATATTGTTGTGTATGTTGTAAATAATCCATGTGGTCTGCTTTTTGTTCTATTTAGTGCCCCTCTGTTTGCCAGCTAATTCTTCATAATTAATTAATAACCATAATTATGCATGCTACCTTTGCCACATGCACACCCTATGATCCAGTCTGGAATTAATTTCATTAAAGGGGCGTGGCTAGATTAAGTGCTAATTTATAGAAGTAACAAGGTTTGCATTAAAAGTTAAGAATCCATTAATTGTTTCCTTGTGATGGATAAGTGCATTAGACGAGTGTGTAGTTGATTTGGTGTGGTTCTTTGTGGAGGAGCAATGAATAGGGCATTGCTGTGGAGATGGACTCTTGATTGGGGTTTCCTAGACGAGAAGAGTATTGTACGTATCAAGGCTTGGTATCAACACTTTCCATTTTAGTGATAATTTTTGGGATTATTGCATAGTGGTTAGATGATCGAAACCCATCTATTTATTTAACAGGCAGTCTACACAAGTACAGCATTATTACTCATAATTAGTTGAAAATAGTAGTTCTTTGAAAAGTGTATTTATACGACCTTCTATAAAGGCATTGTATAATAATAGTTCCTGTAAGTAAACAACAGTAATGTATGGAGGTGTGGCACCATTGATTGGTTACATTGAACCCATAAATAACAGATTAGGCTACGTAGCTATAGTATACATACAATCAACTGCAGTAGTATAGACAATTACCGTATACTACATTTTGTATAACAATAATTTCCTGTTAAAGTACAAGATAACGATTGCATGTACTATTTATTTAGCCACGCCTCCTTTTATAAAATGGTGACTCATTCTAGTGTAAGCTCTCTAACATTTTTAATTCTACTCGCTTCCAGTACTGTACAATCCAATGGTAAGCTACTTTTTAAGTTAGTTCAATGTATATATATATATGTTTATATTTGTGTAGTATTAATAACGGGTGGAGCGGGATTTATCGGATATCACCTGTCCATACATCTCAATGAACAGGGAATTGGTGTATTTGTCGTAGACAACTTTAACAACGACTATGACGTTAAAATAAAGAAAGCTAGAGCAACAATGCTAACTAAGAAAGGTTAACCCATATTCCACAATGAAGATAAATAACAGTAATGCGTATTCACATGTGCTTGAGGGTAGGGGGTGTGGTTCAATAGATTCCTTAGTACAGTCAAGGACCATCTTGTATGTATATAGGTGTGACAGTTCATGAGGGTGATGCTTGTGACAAGCCACTACTAACGAAGCTCATTAATTCTAATTCAATCGATGTCATTGTTCACTTGGCATCACGGACCAGTATATCTGTCTCTATCAATGATCCTATCAGTTTGCCACACTCCAATATGGAGTGTCAGTTTATAATACTGGAATTACTCAAACAGTACAAGGTATTCATATACAGTATATATATATATAATCATTTGGGTTACTTAATTGTCAATCTATTTATAGAATGCAAGACTTATTTATGTTTCGTCGGCTGATACATATACAGACCCCGCCCTCTCTCAAGCCCCACCCCCTAGAAACCTGAATGCAGCTTTCAAGGTATTGATAAAGTAACCCATTCTCCTTTCATTACTTAGATTAAATTGGTTCTGTAGATGGCTTCCTTGGATGCCACTATCAAGTTTTGCTATGAGAACTCGTTAAATATTGTGGGTGTTAGACCATTCTCAGTATTTGGGCCATGGGGTAGACCTGATGAGGATATTTACAAAATGGCTGAAAGCATGTTTAGTGATTCATCAGTCGAACTATACACGACTAGGTTAGTGATATATCACTAGAACTCACTTCACGTTGAGTTAAGCTATTACATTGATTAATAATGTTGCTGCATGAATACAATGTGTGGGCGGGGCATAGGTATAATTAATGGATATTAGATGAATATTTAATAAGCAAATCCTCAATACAAACTGATTTTAGCTATCTTTTTTATTGTTATTCAGCTCTAATCAGCCGTTTGGGAGGGATTATGTTTATATTGAGGACGTTGTGAAGGGTATTACGGCAGCCATTCATTATCCTGGAGCATCCTGTGATAAAATATTTAATTTGGGCGGAGGCAAACTGGTAACCATGGAAACAATGGTTCACTTGTTGGAAGTTGCTCTTAACAAGAAAGCAGACATTGTAAGTATTTGAGTACGGCTGGAATAGTGTTCAATATGGCTTCCAATGTGTGCACATTATCATAGAAATACAGTCAACTACCAATATACGAGATGGATTCCTTTGCAGCTGATATTAGTCGGACGGAGCAGGACTTGGGTGTGTCACCCAGCATTACACTTGAGGAAGGTTATTCTAAGAATTAATGTTGTTTATATGACAAAATGTTTTCCTTTTCACAATTTCACAGTTGTTTATTTCACAAATGGTATAGCTAGTTATTTAAATATCCGCCAAGAAAAAAGCTCAAAATTTGCTAATTTTTATTAATTTTAATTTGTTGATTAAGGGGTTAAAAGGTTTGCTGGCTGGTTTATTGAGTTCCATGGGAAGCAGCTGTAAGTAGTTCTAATCCTGGAATATAATTATATTCATAGTAATCTTTATCCTTAATTAACTCATTAATTAGTGAATTTAGCAATCCGAGTCGTTCGTTGAGTAACCAAGTCGAGAAGGAGCATCTGAAACACAGGAATAAGGAAATGTTTGAACGGCTAAGAAAACTTAAAGAAAAGTATATAAAAAATGCTTTATAATTGTTGCAAGCATACATAGAGTAGTTAAGGTATTTGTCTCACTTAGATATGCCAATTATTTAAAGAGTAAAGGCAGACCGACAGCCATTTTATACAAGGAGAAGAATTTCATTGAAAAGAAAGGTGGTTAAGGGTTATTGGGGGTTGTGAATGTATTCGTTGACTTTATACATTTATGTGATATTATAGGAAAGTACTTTGCTGGAGGAGATGGGGCTAGAACCATAGGGTCTAGAAATATTGAAGTTCGTTAGTTGATAAAGAGAATATAAACGGAGTATGAGGGGTAGGGGGCGGGGGTAGGGGGGGGCGAAAGGGGTGGGTGGAGGCATCTCCCTGTTCTTTTAGTAGGCTAGAAGGACTGAGGTTCTTTTATGCTAAGGCAGGAACACCATATGAAGAAGTATAGACTATAGAGGCCTGTTTAGTTTTTAAACTCAACAAGCTATCAATGATACACAATGCTTTATGAAATGTGTTACCTCCTAAATGAAGTTTACTTCAAACTTTAAATATTTGAGTCTTCAACCTGAAGCAGAAATATGTTGTAGTATAGTATATGTAAGTAACACAGTGAAATAATTATTATTAATTACATGTATATTCCAGGAAATGAAGGAGGTGTGCCGGTACGTTGATGAGTGTGTTGGGTTCACCTCTGATGGGCACATGAAGCAATATATTGGTCCAGAGAGCCATTGGTCAAGCCGTCCTGGCTTATCGCTGTATCTAGCTGATATTAATGTCTGTGAGACTGGAATGCACAATTGCTATGGCAACTATACCTGTACTCATTTAGGTGGGTGTGGCCTCAATACATTGTATGTTATAGGAGGGTGTAGAATGAGTTTCTAAACTTATCGAGTTTGACTCTCTTGAGTATTGTATTACGTACTCTTTGTGTTAATCAATAGGTCCAGCACAGTTCAAATGTGGGTGTACTGATGGGTGGAGTTTGGTGGACTCTAATCATTGTGTTGAAACGTAAGAGCAGTACACTCCCTTAAATGGAGTTAGTTCTGGTTGTGTTGTGTGTACAGGTATAGGAAAGGTCACGAGACTGAAGTTGAACGCGAGGAACGAATCGCAGACAAAATGATCGGCAGGAACTGGAAAGAGTTTGCTGGGAACGCAGAGTTTGTCGCTTTCAAAGTAAGTTCCCATTGATAAGCTGGATTTACAATATAATGCTCACAGTTTATTACACTATAGATGTGGCTTTAAAATATATGGTTATTTTAGTCCAATTTTATTAATTAATAATTAGTCCAAGGAGTCTCCTGAAGGCAACCTAGCATATTACCCTCAGGCTAAAGGGAATGTTGAATTATTAAAGGAGGCGTGTCTTCAATCGTATCATTGTATGGGTTTCAATACCAACGGACTGTTGAAGAAGATTATTCGTAAACCGTCTCAATGGAAGTCTAGTGGTGGAACACTACATGTTCTAGGTAAAAATTATAAGTTCTTAAACATGTTTAATCCCTCCCTCTTTCTCTCCAGATGTAGATTATTGTCACATGGCTTTGAGCTGCCCTCGGGGTAAACACTGTCGTAAACTTAGTCCTGGCAGATATGACTGCACATAAATATAACGATGGCCTTAGATATGGGTGCATTCATTAACTGATAGCTCTTTGCAATTAATCTTTTTCAAAATATTTTATCCAGTTCTTTTAAATTTAACCTAAATCTAAAATTATATAATGGATGGAAGCAACATAACAAAGAGGAACCCTAAATCTATTAATAAATTTTATTGTAATAATAAAAAAAAAAAATTTAAATTAAAAAAATGGCGGCTATTCGTAGGCAGTTGTTACTGAGAGTAATGGCGTTTGCTATTCTCCTAACATTGTTCCTGGCGTTGTATGAACTGTGGCTGATTGGTAGAGGTAAGCTTGCATGGTTATACTACCACACCCAAAACAGCATTAGTTCCATTATTTGTTCTATATTCTTCCTATCTTGTTTTATAGATAACTTCAGTCTCCCCACGCCTAGTATTAAACTGTTTCTACCATCTACTGACCAACAGCAAGCCATCATTATTAACCCCAATGAATCTATGTCGCTGTGTCACGGACCAATAACCATTAACCATCTCTTTATTAAAGACGATCCACCTAACTCCGCCATTATTGTGGGTGCGTCTAATTTGATTGGTCAATCGTTATCAAGAGAGGCTGTTCAATTTGTTACTTCTGTTATTCCAACAGAGGATGTGACACTAATGTCTGACCACCCGTTGTCATGGTATCACTGGGAACAACTTGTTAAAGAAGGGTTTTCCCCTCAATTCGTGAACCACTCAGATTATCACGCAGTTCTAAAGCTCCTGAAGCAGTCTTCACCTTCCATGATATTCTATGCACCATCCCTTTTATTCAGGGACAATATACACTCTGTTCCGGTTAACAAAGACATGTTCATTTTACTTGGCCAATTTTTAACCCTTTTGGAAGTTGTTAAAGACAATTATCCGACTGTACCAATTATTCTCCTAGTCCCGAGTCACGAACGAAACGTGTTCTCGAAGATTTTCGAGTCATCACTGTCCACTTATAACAGATTGTATCGTATCGATGTAGCCATGGTTAAACTTCAACACATGGCTGGATTACTACCTGTTGAAGTATTTGGCTCACTGAAACATGCTTGTTTAGTTACTAATTTATCAACACGTATCTTGAGCACAGTGATATCACAGAACACGCAATGTAATGTGTATAATATGGAGCGGTGCTACCCTGCCACTGGAAATGTTTCTTTAACGAACAAAGATAGCCTTATTTACCGAGAATACCTTGAACAGCAAACCCGAGATGTTGTCATGACAACGTATTTTACCACTCAAAAGAACCCGCAGTATAAAGTAGAGTTTATGAATAACAATTTTTATTTCATGGCAAACTGGTTTAACAGTGTGTACAAACTAAACCTTCACATGGTCATATTCCACGATGACTTAAGCAAATCATTCATTGACCAATTCACAGAGAACTGTCCATTTATCGAATTCGTAAAAGTATACAATTTTAATGGCTACTCACCAAATGATCGCAGATACTTCCTGTACTATGACTATATTCTTACTAATAGAGATGTACGATACGCCTTGATGACAGATCTTAGGGATATTAAAGTGATCAATAATCCTTTCGAAATGATGGATACCTTAGGGGCGGGGTTTGTGTATCTTGGTATTGATAACCCATTTCATGAAACGTCAGCAACTGCTAAAGTGAGGAAGGCACTGAATAAGTGCTTCTCGTATTATCCTCATGGCATCCTTGGTCTCTATGGCAACCATAATCCCGGCGTTTTAGGCGGTAAACGTGGAACAATTCTTTCAGCTCTTAGCAAGTACATAGGTTTTATAAAGATGTCCTCAAGGGGCAACTGTAATACGCCAGCTGCATCATATCTATTCCATACACACTATTTCGACAGGTTATACACAGGATGGCCCCTACAGCTGGGATTTAATACCAATCAACCACACCCACCTGGTTCCTGCGTTATCCATAAATGGGATGAAGAGAGTTGGTCATGATTATACCATATATCCCTCAGTACCAGCTGTATTATTTATGGTTATCATTATTCAAGAATATAATATATATATATTTTTTAAAACTTCAATTAAGGGAGACAATGATCTACATTATGTAATAACAGACTAACTACAGTGCTGTGTTATTATTATAAGGATTATATTGAGTACATGATGTGTCCATTTGGAGGAAGTGTCTGTGTATATATGCACTTCATGTTGTAACTGGAGTTGATGATGCTGGTATTCTGTTCAGTAGGTCGGTATAGTAGACATTAGATATCCAAAAGCACTGCTCAAATGTAGTGATAAAACTATACCAAGGGACATAGGTTATGCACTGACCATATGTATTTAAGCATAATATATTGAGTATATACAGAATGAATGTATGTATGTAGATACCTTTCATTATTGTGTAGTTTAATGATGACTTTATTGTCTGTGTGTTTCCCAATGATCTGTCCCGGATAGCATATCCCCTGAGGGTCTACAATACAATAGCATAGAGCTAATGAATCGAGTATAGGACATCCATACACTGCATGGACTATAGACTATATATAGATCACCTTTCAAAGGGAGTGCTATAACATAATCATTCATGTGGAGTGGACGACGTTTTGTTAATTCTCCAAATATATCTCTAGCAGTCTATCAACGGAACATGGAAGAATACACCAAGGAATGTATAAATGGGGGGGGAGGGG
>JAYJLX010056412.1:55038-65297 GCA_036873525.1 Chalinula nematifera | reverse complement strand
ATCTCCTTGTTTATGCATCAAAGCCCGCCAACTGGCGCTCTTTTGATGCATAAACAAGGAGATTACGGTAAATAATACAACACTACGTGACTTCTGGTCATGTTACTTCGTATAGAGTGTTTCTACAGAGGTATTGCTGGTTAGACACTCTCCTATACTTATCAACTCTTGGTAAAAGGGTATGATATCAGGGGCAAAGGGGCATGGCAGGGAAGAAGGGTGTGTAGTCAGGGGTGGTACAATATTAAGGATTCTTTGGTTTATTATATCAGTCTGCAGTTGTTTCAAAGATTGGACCAGTTTCGTGTGCTAGTGTTCGGAGGTGATGGTAGTATTGGATGGGTCTTGTCAACCATTGATAAACTGCACTTGCAATCCAAAGTTTGTTACAAATTAATATCTTCCTGCAATTGTCACCTCATTCTACCACTCATTGTAATCTTTTACAATGTATTTACCTTTCTTTTAGTGTATTGTGGGTGTGGTCCCATTGGGTACTGGAAATGATCTCTCCCGTGTCCTTGGGTGGGGTTCCCAATTCCATGATGAGGAAAAGCTACCAACATTGCTGGCAGAGATGGCAAATTCCAGGGTTCAACTCCTTGATAGATGGAGCATCGGGTATACTAAGGATGTTGATTTCAACGTGTCTGCCCTGGTAATTACACACACACACACAAACATACACACATCACACACTTGTGTTTGCATTAATGTTTTAAAATACCAGTGCATTGTAATGCTTTTAATCTACTGTGTATAAGGTTTACCATCCTCTTATTGATTATTCAACTCTCTCTGTCTGTCTCTCTCTAGCTGCGAAAGAGCCATAGTAGGTCTAATTCCAACACCAGTATCGATGCCAGGATGCTCAGTGGTAGTACTTCACCTCCAAGTGCTCTCCCCCAGTCCAAGCCACGGTCCCATCGTTCCTCAATCTCACCAGTTCCTCCGACCCTTCTCTCCATACCAACAATACAGTGTGATTCAGCATCTATCAATTCATCGGTGTCATCGTGTGGTGATTGTCCTGCTGTACTATCACAGAGTCCTTCATTCCAGACACTTAGCTTGTCTCATTGCGACCCATCCCCTGAGATGATTGATAAACAGGCTGGCAACAGTGGTAAACCTGTTGAACGACGTGCAAAATCCTTGCCCCTGGAGGGACTCGATGAATACGATCATCACGTTGATGTACTGGTCACACCCCCTCAGGAGACCCCACCAGCCAAAACTGTAAAATGGGCAGAGCCTGTACAAGAATTGATAGCCTCACACTTGTCAACCATCTTGTTGACCGATAATGATGAACAGGTACTTGAAGTGGGGGGGGGGGGGGGGAGAAGGAACTGATATAGAATGGGAGGAAAATGAATAAACTGATACAGGAGGGAAAGTAATTGATACAAAGTGAGAAAGGAAAGTATCAATTGTCAGCTTGTTAATCATTGTTTCATTTGTCCAGTATTATACTGTCTATGTGTTATTATTATCCAGTATTATACTATCTATGTGTTATTATCCAGTATTATACTGTCTATGTGTTATTATCCAGGTGCTCACATCATCTGAAGTGTTGTCGGATTTGGTACGGGAATATGTCAGCTCATTGCAGTCAGAAGAGTTTCAGAGGCTGACCAGTAGTGGTCAGTTTGAAGAGGGTCCTCTAATGGATAAGGTATTAGAGTTTAAACTATATACATAAACTACACAACTCACTATGGGTGACTCCCTCACCCAAATTACTCACTGACCCAGCATGGGCTTTAGTGGGTGTGGCAGCATAGGATTACTGTTTGTTTATTCTGATCTAGTGATTTGTTAGTGAACAGTTTTGAGATGTATAAATATATGTACATGATTATTGAAACAAAAACATGATATCAATTACATTATATTATAATGTGAGGGAGGGGGCTGTAGTATTGAATAATTATTGATATATTATTTTTTATTTGGTTTTCATTTTGTTTTGTTATACAAATTATTTGTGTGTTTTTTTAATCTTTAGTGTTCAATTTTGAATGAAAAGATGGAATCCTTGATGGAAACATTGAAGCAAGAAATTGGAACTACCGTTCTGAACAGTAACGAGAAAGGTGCCGAGAAGAAAAGCCCTGAGAAGACAAGCACTGCAAAGAAAAAACTGAAGGTTGAGTTTTTAGTATTACTACATATCCTACTAATGGCAAGATTATCCTTGTGAAGGTTTTCCAGCCCAGACAAGCAGTAATGGCTCGAGCCAACAGCTTGAAGAAGGCAGTTGAGAGTGTTTTTGATATAACAGAGAAAGGTAATAGTTATTCACTCTCCCTCTCTTACCCCTTCCTCTCTCCCTCTTGCCCCTTTCTTTCTCCCTCTCACCCCTCCCTTTCTCCATCCATCACTAACCTTTTCTTCGTCCCTCTATCTCCAGCTTTGAATGTTCAAGAGCCAACAATAGCTGAATCCAAAAAGAGAAGGACACTGTGTGCCAGCAGTGGACAGGATGGTGGTGCTTTGCGTCTGTCTGTAACCATATCTCCTGAATCAGATGATACTGTCCCGTCCCCTGAGCCATCTTTTTCACTACACAAATCACTGCTGTCCACAGAAAGTGCCCTGGGAATGCCAATGTAAGGGGGGGGGGGGGGGGGGTGTCTAGATAGCTAGGCTTGTCAATGCTTTAATATTCAAGTATACTGCAAGATTTTATAACTTAGAGCCTTGTACTGTATATATGTACACATTGTTTGTGTGTGTAGTATTGTATGTTCATGTATATTGAGAAATTTCAATAGTATAAAATATTAATATTCATTCAAAAAATAACATGCGATGCTGAAAAGTTTTGGAAATACAAGGTCCTTGATAAAGTATACAGAAATTTACCAGCACATGTTCATGAAAAGAATTTACTCACCTGCATGCATATGTCTAAGAGAAACTTTTTATACTGAAAATGCTTGCTACTGCAGTTATAGAGCAAATTTTTCCCTGCCTTATAGCTCGAGTTTTACGTAGTGAAAAAAGAATTAATGCTTTTTAGTTCGCAAACATTTTCGGTTTTCGAAATTTATCATGTGTTGATAATTTCCCAACATGCAGTATACATTGTATATATACTAATGTTATCTATCACATGCATAGAAAAACCACAACAATATTAATAACTTACTGTTTGATTATGTTTGTTTCAGCTTACCATATGATTTCCATGAACAAGCCTGCATGAACAACTACTTTGGTCTTGGCATCGACGCAAAGATAACCTTCCAGTTTCATACCCGAAGGCAGACAAACCCTGAACAGTGCAGGTAACGAATCATGTCCACATACATTAGTAACCATAATGAGTACACTATTCCTTGGTTGTTTCCCTTAGGCATCGTATGCAGAATATGATTGTGTACGGATACTACGGTGCCAAGGAATTGTTCACTAATTCTCAGAAGAACATTGAGAGGAAATTAAGGCTTGAGGTATATACGCACACGAAATATAACTCTATTGTTACGCCATACACTTGTTATTGTGCAGTGTGATGGGAAGGCTGTAGAGCTTCCAGAAGGACTCCAGGGACTCGTTTTCCTGAATATACCAAGGTAGTAATATTTATAATAATAGCAAAAAAAATTTTAAGTGTGTAAAGAGGTTTTTTTTAGTCCATTTATGAATTCCTGTTTTAAAATTTTAACTGGGATTTTGTTTTCCCTAGCTATATGGCTGGTACAAACTTTTGGGGTACTGGGAAACAGACAAACGACTTCTTGGCTCCTGCAATCGATGACAAGATAATAGAGGTAGTTGGAATCACAGGATTCACTCATCTTGCCAAGACAAAGCTCCTGGGTATTCAAAACCAGCGAATAACTCAGTGTCGATATGCTAAAGTGATCTTGCTGGCAACCCTGCCATTGCAAGTGGATGGAGAGGCAAAAAACGACCAGGAACCCGGAACCATTACTATTACACACAAAAATAAAGCAAGATTTATGTTCAAGGACAAGGCAAGCAATGCATGCACACATGCATGATCTCAGCTAGACGTGCATGCAGTGATAGTAGTTAAGGCCAGGATACACTATGCAACTTTTACTTGTTGCACGCAAAAGATTTTAATGATATTCATAGCCTGTTCAACATGCTGCATGGAATAGAACTGATTTCTGTTCAGTGTGTTCATGCAACAAATTACATGCAACAAGTTGCATAGTGTATCACTGCCTTTAGTCTGTATAACAAATATGTTGAGTCTAAAACTGGTACAATTGCATATAGTACCATGTAATGTACTAATCATCGTATGGTTTGGCAATACATACATGTACCTCTCCCCTCATACCCCTCAGTACATGTACAGTATTGTAATCTATTGTATGTGTGTGGGTGTGTCTGCATTACGCCAGCTATAGTATTCTCGTATCCTCTTATTTACTGCGTGAGTTCATTATTTTTCTGGCCTTCCTTAGACATTTTCTCAAAGTCTTCAGTCATGGTCTGCTATACATAATCCACCTTGCCCCAGTGACAGTGAGAGTTCTCTATCAGTAGCTGCTCTCCTTCATGATGTATTGACAACAGATGAGATCTCGGTGTACCGTGAAGTGGCCAGGGCTGTGAGATCCCTGATAGAATGGTTTGTGGAACACACTCTTATTCAATGCTAGACTATGATGTATAATTCACAAAATTTCATAATCATTCAACATGTAACTATAGATGTATTCCAATATACCAGTCTGTTTTTGAATGCCTTAGTGCATATGTTAGGTTATATATTGCATATATTGTAATCTATTTAATGCCCATTTATGTGCTAGAATATTCCATTTAATGCCCATGCATATGCTAAAAGTTATTTTTATTAATATTCTATGTAGCACCCATGTGTTGAAACTGTCGATTACATACATTGCATGTACATACTGTACTTTTGCTTTCTCTATCTCACAGTATTCAGTTGGAGTCAGACTATAACGTTGATGTTATCATGGACCTGATGCCTTACGTAGTCAGTGTCAAGATGTGTATGGACCGGGTGTTCTCTTCGTCAAATATAGAATCTCAGGTACAATACACTACTACAGCACACACACACACACACTGTACATGCAGGAATAAGGATACTAAATATAATAATTTTTAATAACTAGACTGCTGATTTGGAGCACTTGCAAGATATGGAGACCAGCATTAGATCACTTATGCAAGAAACGTTGTGGTTCTTGAACATGGACAAGGTATAATAATTATAATTACTGTATAACACATCAGCAAATAATTTTGTATGCATACTGTTATGGGTTATTGTTATATGTAACTGTATGCAACTAGTACATGCATATATCCAGGCTAACATAAAGTTAATGGATTGTTTATTGACCCTCCATAGATTTGGCCAGACAGGGAGAACGAAATGAGAAGTTTGCTTATTTCAATTGAAGGAAAGATCAAGGACACTATTTTGGCTCAACACTCTACAAAAGTTATTATCGTAGCTGAAAACTATATAACTAACTCAGTACTAGCTAGTGTTTATACGTTCACTCAATAGGACTCCGCCCATTGACTCCACCCACTCAATTCTATTGTATTATAGCCAGATGTAATTGTTACTGTAACATATAGTTGCCTTTTGTGTGTGTGCATGCATGTGTTTTTTTTTTGCGCTGTAGACTATAACCAACCAGACATATAGTTAATTGTTACTAATATACTGTACTTATCCTTCTTGGTATGTGTAGACTATATATTAGCTTATCAAAGATAATTATTACTTGTAATGTACATGTAAATAGCTACATTGTAATTACCATTATCGTTCTTGTGTGATTTATAGACTATAAGCCCAACGAAAATAATTATTACTTGTAATGTAAATAGTTAATTACCATTATCCTTCTTGTGTGATTTATAGACTATAGCCCAACGAAGGTGCGAAAGTACCACATCAGACGGTGTCCTGGTAACACAACGATCACCTAGGAATACCCGGGACCGATTGGCTGGAAGGGACAGGTCAGCTCCAGTCGTTGAGATCAAATTCATCTCCAACAGTCAAAGGGCTATTAGTTCTATCGGAAAAGGTATATTGTTTTTAGGAAGTGGGAGGGGTATGGCTTAAAGTGTGCATTAAATAGAGATGTTTGTTGAGTAATTCAAGGTGTGCATTTAATAAATGTTTTCGTAGATGCTACAAATGTACATACATGTATAAACATGTGCATACTGTTATAATAGTGGGCAAACGTATGATCATACATGTACACGTATTGTATTATAGTACAAGTGAGTGGGCGGGGCTAATGTATACCTTGTTTTAGCGCTAATTAGTAGGCAGCCTCGTGATGGTTGATATTTTTTATTGTAGATGTCAACAAATGGAACTGTGAAAATGTCTGTTTCTGGTTGAAGGCCATTGAACTTGAGCAATATGAGTCCATCATTATGACTGAACAGATTATTGGCAAGGATTTGATCAACATAAAGACAGCCACTTTACAGGTTACATAACTACCGTACCAAGGAGGGGAGGGGGGGAGGGAAGGGGAGAGAGGGGAGGGGAGGGGAGGGGAGGGGAGGGAAGGGGAGGGGAGGGAGAGAGGGGAGGGGAGGGAAGGGGAGGGGAGGGATATTAATTTCATTAATTATGATTGATTGTATTACAGGAACTTGGAATCAGTCAAGCCAGTCACATTCGGCGCATTATACAGTGTTTGAAGGTATATAAGCAGGCCAGTGCTGGTGATGATATGGCATTAGAGAATTGAACTATTATTATGAACTCATTCTTGACAATGAATGCCGTGAGATCCTCACACGCTCTCCTACCTCTCCTACCTAATTGGTAACCAAAAAAAAGTATCATTTATTTCCGTTTCGTTTTAACCATATCATATTTAACCATATCATATATTTTATTTTCAAAAAAAGCACATAAAAATCCGAAAAAATAACAAAAGACTACAAAACTAAAGAAAAATCGTTCATGTTTTTTAACCATATCATATATCTTATTTTCAAAAAAAAAACATAAAAATAAAAAAATGGCAAAAAAGACCAAAACTAAAAAAAAAATCATTCACGTTTTTGTTTTGTTACCCATATATATATATTTTAGTCATATTTTATCATCCGGCATATCATATGAAGAACTTTAATCATTTTATTCCGTCTAGTCATGTTTCCCCCCTTCCCCCCATTGTTAAGTATATTTTATCATACACCAGCATATCATGACGGCATAGCAACTGTGGACTTTGATACGAGTACAAGGCTATTGATTTTTTTTCAGTTATATTAGTTTGTGTATCAACTTTGAAACCAGCTTTATCAATGCCACATTATGTATTGGTCTCGTGTGTAGCCAACCTATACATGAGACCTCATATACATTATTAGTTGTGTCGCCATCTTTATCAACTTAACCGTGTTAAAGCCATTTTATCAACTTATTAAACCATCTTTAATCAACATTGTTAAGTATTTTATCATACACCAGCATCCAGCATCTCATGACGGCATAACTGTGGACTTTGATATGAGTACAAGACTATTGATTTTTTTTTCAGTTATATTGGTTTGTGTATCAACTTTGAAACCAGCTTTATCAATGCCACATTATGTATTGGTCTCGTGTGTAGCCAGCCTATACATGAGACCTCGTATACATTATTAGTTGTGTCGCCATCTTCATCAACTTAAAGCCACTATATCAACTTATTTAACCATCTTTAGCATATGACGGCATAACAACTGTGGACTTCGATATGAGTACAAGACTATTGATTTTTTTTCAGTTATATTGGTTTGTGTATCAACTTTGAAATCAGCTCTATCAATGCCATATTATGTATTGGTCTCGTGTAGCCAGCCTATACATGAGACCTCATATTCATTATTAGTTGTGTCGCCATCTTTATCAACTTATTAAACCATCTTAAAAAAAGTTATGTACCTTAATTGGCACCGTATAGTCATATATCATTTTGATGCCATATTGTTCTATGTATCAATCTCGTGTATCCAGCCTATCATAGGGCTACATAAATTGTGTCACCATCTTTATCAACCATCAATCGTAAAGCCATCTTAAAGCCATCTTTATCAACACTGTATGGTGCTATTTACTGACCAGTTATTAGTTATATAGTCGTTTTATTGAAAATATTTTTGGTACATAATTTTACAATAATATGCTGCGCATGCATGCATGGCGTGTGTTTGGAGTCAGTGTGAGAGTAGTGGATATGGATTCAGATCAATACGCCATTTGCAATATGGTGTATCTATTGATGTATACTCATGCATATCAGTATGCCATTTTGTACGTGGGATGAAAGAATTTTGTGTATTCTTTCCATCTTCCTCCCCTACACCCACCACCTTTCATGGGATAGTCACAACTGCACCCCTGTAACCATGGCAATAGTAATTATTATAGTCGCTAAAAATCAACATAAGCAAACAGCACTATGGTTATAATGCATGACATACAGTACGACAGTTGTTGACACATGCTATGGTATATAATTACCATCACTTCAGTTAGACAATTGTGTTTTACGTATACTAGCTGCTTGAGTGAGCAAGTACTGTGCTTAGATACATAATATATGTGATAGCACACCAGCTAGACATGGCGAAACAATCACTGCTCCTTATAGTTGTGGCCACCATTATCAGCTGTGCTCAATGTCACGATCACCATTATTTCAGAGCTACCGCTCCACTAGCTGGGGACACTAACAATAATAGAAGGAACGAACCTCTTTACTACCCCACAAATGCTCAGCTCTCTTCTACAGCAGGTTCCTCTAACCTTCAGCAGTCCTTGTTCCACTCTATGTGTTCGAGTCTAAATCCTCCATTCAATGGGTATGTATCCATGAGTGGGCAATACCATGGAGCCATTGCACAGTATGCATGCCAAAGTGGCTATCAACTTGCCCCAGCCGCTGTCAGGTACTGTTTGTTTGGTAGCTGGACAGGAAGCGATCCAGTCTGCAGTGAGTTGAAATTATATTGATGAATCATTACTTTCATTATACATAACCATCAGAACCTGCTGCAATGCCCGTGAGATTACCTCAGCAGTCACAGCCAATATTGAGGGTACTGCCTGTAGTACCTTCACAGCCGACTGATGATACTAGATTACCACAGAGACTTGATACCAGAGTGCCACCAGCAAGGGTTGATACAAGAGTACCACCACAGTCTGACGATGATCCCAGAGTCCCACAGCGACAGGTTGTTCCTGCTAGGCAGCTGTGTTCTGCTCTGTTACCGCCACAGAATGGATTCTTGACAACGATTCTTAGGAACGGTAACTTCACTGCTCTGTACCGATGTTTCCCGGGGTATACCTTACAGCCACCAATGAATGAGATGAGGTACTGTCTGCAATACAATGGCCAATGGAGTGGTGTAACACCATACTGCAAGAGTACGTGTGCATATATATCAGTTTACTCAGTAATACTCTATATCAATGCATTACTGTATACTATACTATACTATAGAGGACCCAGTCAAATGCAGTGATCCTGGAATCCCGATGAACGGTGCCTGTAAACTCAACTCAACCATGGAGGGTGGCATGTTGAGTTGTAGATGCTGTGATATGTGTCAACTGATGGGCAGCAGTGTTCGTATGTGCATGTCCAATGGGAATTGGTCAGGCGTTCAGCCAACATGCATTCAAAGCGGTATTATAATAATAATCATCATCATAAACCGACAGGCACAAATGCATGCCCTTGAGTGTCCAGAAACATGATATTTATATCTGCATAATGCTGTCCTGTGTGTATGCTAAATTAATTCGTGTTGTGCATGCATTAATAGCCTGTCAGCATTTAGCAAACATACACTTTTACTGTACATGATACATTTTAAAGTCCTAATCAGTTCCGCTTACTCTAGATGCATGCATGTATACTTGTTTACATTACATGACTGGATCCATACACTTTATTATAAATATAGTGAAGTGTCCTATACTGAAGAACACGACAAATGGTCGTGTGACGTATACATCCATAGGAGCAGGAGCAGTGGCCACGTATTGGTGTGATAACGAATATGATGTGATTGGGAGCACTGTACGAATATGCCTGGCTACTGGTCAGTGGTCAGGTAGTGCACCACAATGTCGTATGAAAGGTATATATATATATATATATGCATAACACTGGAAAAAAAGTCTATTTATATTGATTTGGAGGGGTGGGGGGGGAGGGGGGGAGGAGGGGGGGGGGGGGGGGGGGGGG
>JAYJLX010056412.1:36267-55028 GCA_036873525.1 Chalinula nematifera | reverse complement strand
TGCACAACACTGGAAAAAAAATTTCTTTATGTTGATTCCCCCCCCCCCCCCCCCCCCCGACACTTAATGGTTTCTTTTTTTGTGTTGTTAAGAAGTAGCTTGTGAAATGCCTCACCACCCTGAGAATGGCTATGTGTTTGTGAATAATGATACTGAGAATGGATCAACTGCAGTGTACAAGTGCAAAACAGGATACAGTCTGGAAGGGACGAGCAGGAGGGTGTGTCAGAGTAATGGGGAGTGGTCTGGTAGTGTACCCTTGTGTCAGGCAATCGTGACTGAAATAAAGAGTAAGGAAGCTATGGAGCTGTGGAAAAATTAGCAGTATCATTTGTTGTACCTTATGCTGTTTATAGATTGTGGAGAACTAACTGACCCAGAACATGGCAAAGTGTACTACGGCCAGACAACCTTATCTGCTGTAGCTTTATACAGGTGTAACAGAGGATATCGTCTCAAGGGTCAGATGAAACGTATTTGTGAGGGTAACTATCAATGGTCTGGTGCAGCTCCAACATGCCATAGCAGTAAGTAACAAATTATAATGTAATATTCGTAATGCACTTAAACTAATACCTCATACCACCCTCTATTGTGGCTACACATTATTATGGTGTTATTGTTTAGAATGTCAGTTTTGACTTGCATTTAGTACCAGTAGATTATTGTTTTTAAACACACCACCTCATTAAACAACACCAGCCTTGATTAATGTAACTTACGTTACTCACGGGACTCAAACTCACTATTACCTACCATTCAGTAGCTCAAAACCTATAACCTATAACCTATAAATAAACTGATTGCTATACTGTGACATTTAATACTAGTGGATTGTTTCAAACACACCTCATTAAACAGCACCAGCCTAATTAATTAATGTAGCCTACATTAAGAACTTTAATTACCATACTCTTTGTTTTCCCATACAGTGATGGGGTTTGCCCCTCGAAGGTTCGCCTGTCCTCGCTTGTCTTCGCCTGAACATGGTAATGTTCTGGTATCAGGTGTAATCATAGGATCCAGAGCCAAATATACCTGTCACTCGAATCGGTATCATCTTATTGGTAACGATATAAGGACATGTCAGAGAAATGGAGAGTGGAGTGGGGCGGAGCCTCGGTGTGTAATGACACGCAGGGTTGGTCATATTGACCCTGAAGACACTCCCCATGATGATCATATAGTTGATGATTACAGTGAAGATTACGAATACAGCCGCGATCATGATACTAGTCGGGAGGAATAATGATCTAGCCTGCAGTGGGAGGAGCTGGAAAGACATTGAAAATAATTAATGATTGTGATAATTTTTTTTGCTGTTGTTTTCCTTTGATAAAAAAAAATAAATAATAAACTTAATTTGAAAATTTTAATTTTGTACTTTAATATAATTATGCTGTTGTTCCATAATTATTTAATTAAAATATGGATATTATCATGATTACACGACAAGCTAGGATAGCTACTGTATATGCCACACAGCAAAAAAACACACCTTCTCATATACAATGTACAGTTCTTTTTAATTCCTGCGTCCCGGCCTGCATCAGTGTGCTAATTTCTGAACTCATCGTCTATCTGCTGTAACTTTGTAGAGTACATGTGCTGCAACTCTAAAAAATGTGCCGGCATGCTAATGTGAATACAGTCATCAGTATATGCAAAATATGTATACAATATACATCAGTGTTCAGCATAATACAGTATACTTATTGTCCATCTCTGTGGATATATATAACTTTAGCATTATAGTTTCTCGAATAATCTTTTTTTTTGTTGATGAATGATATCACTAGGAGTGGAATTGAGTATAGACTATATAATTATGGTGAGTAGGTGGCTGAGTGGGCGTTAATTGTGTTTCTCAGGTATTTGTCATACACGTATCTAGGTGTTTTAATGCTTAGACCACATTATTGAATTGGCTCTATACCTTATAAGCATTAAACCGATTGTCTTATCTCTGAGCTCACTATCAGTCCATGTGGGATGGTGGATTAAAGAGGGAATGATTTTTAAGGTAATCTTGTTTTCATGCCCACAGAGTTCCTTGTTCAGTAGACAAACAATCAGTTGTCCTTGTTGTTCCGCACATTGCCCACCCAAACCAACACCCTCCTGTGCATATTGAAGAACAATACCAAGACACAGACACATCATGGACTAGATAGTTCCACGAATACATATAAAGAGATGTAATTGAGGTGCTTGTCTGCATTAGTCAAACTACATCACCTGCAGTACTGGTGTGCAGTATATAGCTATCGAAAAGCATCTTTACAGACCCTATAGTAGTGCATTGAGTAGTGCATCGAGTAGTGCATTGGTACAATGAAGGTGCTCTTGACAGTTGCTCTCATTGGTGTGTCTTGTATAGTGCTGGTTGCCTCTGCATCATCAGGCTATAGTAACGATAGAATATATGTCAGTCGGCAGTCTAACAGATATAGCAACAGAAGACAATATGCGGCCTCGTCAGCTAACCGTCCCTATACCAGCAGCTATCGGAACAACAGATACGACAGATACAATCCATGTAAGCAAAATACATCACAATTAAATGTTGCCAATATTTGATTCCCATCTTTTTATATTCGATATATGATAGACAGACGAGTGTATTGTCCTAAACTAGCAGATCCAGCCAATGGTAAAGTGAAGCTGACTGGTGTTTATGTGGGAGATAGAGCGATACACTCATGTAATGCAGGCTTTCGATTGGATGGAAATAGGGCTAGAAGGTGTCTCAGCAATGGGAAATGGTCTGGAAGTGAACCTACCTGTAAACGTATGTCAAAAGGACAAAATATTCTTTATTATTAAATATTCATCTTAACTTCCAATATAATACTTCATGAAAGGTGTAAACTGTGGGTCACTGAGTGACATCGATAATGGACGTATCTTGATAACCCCCAATACACTGTTTGAGAGTACAGCTACTTACAGGTGCAATGCTGGGTATCGTCTGGTTGGATCATCAACTCGAACATGCCAGGCTAATGCTAAATGGTCTGGGAGTGCTCCAAGTTGCCAACGTATGTTATGATATCCTAATAATAATTCCTAATACCACATATACAGTGGGGGGGGGGGGGGGGGGGGGGGGGGGAAGGCCTTGGGAGGGAAGATATTGTAGTGGGCATGTTATTAAGTAGTTAGCAGATTGAAGCCAGTGCATGGTAAGTGAGGCTGGCCAGTTTGTGATTTTCCTTTCAAATTACGTCTTTTGATCAAATTGATTAACGATCTGTAATATAATTAAAGATTTCCATTTATTATATAATTAAACTGCCTAATTAAGTTGCGTATTATTACTTAGAAGAGAAGGGGGTGGGGGGAAAGGGAGGGGGGAGGAGGGGGCTACTGTGCCTCAGTGCATTGCATCTTATTTATATTGTATTTCCTATTAATCAATATTCTTGGTTACTGTTTTATATTATTGGTAATAGGTGTTGATTGTGGATCATTAAGGAACATTAACAATGGCCGTGTTACAGTTCGACCCGATACACTGTTGCAGAGCATAGCTACTTACACATGTAATGTTGGGTATCGTTTGATTGGTTTGTCAACCCGAACATGTCAGGCTAATGCCCAGTGGTCTGGTAGAGAGCCATATTGCATACGTAAGCTCACTGCATACCTAAGCTCACTGCATGCTTGTATCTATAGCATGTATACATCATGCCACATTATTATTGTATAGCTAGTTCGTTAATAAAACCACTGTGGGTTATTTCATTTATTAGCTATCAACTGTGGCGAACTTTCTGCTCCTGAAAACGGCTTTGTGAGATTCAGTTCTGGAACAGTGTTTGGTTCAACAGCTAGTTTCACCTGCAGACGTGGTTTCACACTGATAGGATCAAGGGAACGGGACTGCCAAGCAAACGGACAATGGTCAGGAATTCAAACTTCATGTCGAAGTAAGCTGGTTATCAATAAAGTGTCAATCTAGCTATTCACTGTGATTCAAAGTTAATTAATCAATTATACTACTATTTTTTTGTTTATTATAGAAATCAAATGCCCAAAACTGTATGCTCCCTTATATGGAAACATTGTATATTCATCTGGGAGTCATCCCGGAGATCATGTGGTCTTCAGCTGCCAATATGGATACAATTTGATTGGCAGAGGACGTATCACATGCCTCCATTCCGGATCATGGTCTGATAGTATACCATCCTGCAATAAGGACTATTATCCGCCTCACGACAAGAAATACGATGGACCACCAGTTCACGCTACATATGGTGGAGATTATAGATATAACGGAGACAACAGCTACTATGGTGATAATGGGTATAATAACGATGGTAGAGGTCCAACTCCATACTACTCTAACAGTGATGATAAAGAGCCAACCCCATACTCTAACAGTGATGACTATGGTAAAGAGCCAACCCCATACTCTAATGGTGATGACTATAAAGAGCCAATCCCTTACTCTAATGGTGATTATGACTATTAACTGCATGTCTCCAAGAATAATCAATTCTCAACCATTCTTAACATTAAAAATACTTATTATTGTTATTATTATAACTACTGCATTGCTGTATAGCACGTTCTTCACTATAAAAATTCAATAAAAAAAAGTTACACCTCACTTTCACCATGCAATGAACCATGAGCAGTCTGGGAGCCCCACCCACATCATTGCAAACCACATATATAGTTGACGATTGATCGGATTCCAATTGGTGCTCAATAGTTTTATTTATTTTGTCTCTGAAGTACTGCTTGGGTGGGGCTCAATGAGCTATTAAACACTGAGCCATGACACCTAATAAAAAATTATACACTGATCCACGGCCACACCCACATTAATTGTCAAACATTTTTAGCATTTTGTACCAGCAGCAAGTTGACCATACACTACACTTACTATTAAAGTCAACGATGTCGACATATAATGTTCAATTAGTAATATAAAGAAGTAGATTTTTAAGCAAAATTAATGTTGAATAAATTATAAGGACGGTCAACATTACTATTTCAACCTATCAGTCAGTATTTCTTGTGGGCCAGCCTCTCTATTTTGAATGGGAGAGGCTATGCGGCCCCACAATACTAATTTCAATGCATGCAATGCACTATACCCGGCAATTAAGGGCCAGGAGCATGCAGCATGCATTGTTTATTCTTATGAAGAAACATTAAATCACACCCTGGGACACAATAGCTATCAGCAATGATACCACCATTAGCACTTTTAGCATTGTATAGGAGACCGAAGTGTGAAAAAAATATAAAGGCAAAACAAACCCACAATAATAAAGTGCTGGTTGAATTCTTTCCTTGCCTCCCTCCTGCTATTATTGTCCGGCATACTGATGGATTGTTTGACAACATATTCACTCCCATAATGGGGTTTACAAAGAAAGGTTTTACGGGTTAGGACACAACAAGTATTTGTTGTTTCAATGGAATCATAATGGTGTGAAAATGTAATAACATTGCACAGACAGCATGTTACGTATGTTGTTAATGACAAACTTTATAGGAAAAACATATGCAATAAAGGTTAAATTCAACTAAATATGGGCATGACTGATTCAGCTATATGAACCCGAATAGTACTATTATCTAACATGTATAAGAAGGGGAGTGGCTACTAAGTTGTATGAGTCAGCAATTTCATAACTCCTCATGCAATAATGGTTCCAAACAACACACTTATGATTGTATAGCTACTTTGTGTAATACATTGGAACAGCAGCACTGCATAGGGAGCTCTCTAGTTCGCTTACATATAGTAGACTATAGTACTATAAGGGGGTGTAACTGGGGGTGCATGCTGTTTGACCTTGTTTGACACCAAAATACTGTCCAAAATGCCATAGTTCTGATTAACACCCCTACATGGTATGTGATACTTATGTCTATTGTTGATTATTTCAAATAATGTCTCAGACAAAACACAATATATGCACTAATGCATCCATGTCTTGGAAAACTAACTGTACTCTTTTTTAGGGAAAATCAACTATAAAAGCACCTAGCGCAGCATTCCAAATTTAAATCATTTTATCCACTCAGTTCAAAAGCTGATAGATTCATCAATTGAAAACATGGACCGCACAGTTATAGTCAGTCTGCTTGCACTATCATTTCTCTTTTCTCAAGTTGCAGTTTGCACTGCACAAGACGATTCTGGTCCTTCCCACCATGATGGTGATCCCTACTACGGACATGATGATGATAAACCAATCGTTGATGTTCAAATAGGAGATGGTTACCATGACAATAAGCCACCAATATATGAGCCGTACCCAGACCCTTACGACCACAACAATAATGGCTTTATAGGTATGTACATAATACGTACCTATACTGCAATACAAGTATACTGATACTACAATATGCCGTATTACATTTATTTTTATTTTAGGAAAAGACAATGTTGATTGTGGTCCATTACCTGATATCAAAAATGGAAAAGTGGAGACTGTTCCAGACACCAAGAAGGCAAGTATTGCCACATATATTTGTGATGAGGGGTTCCTGTTGTATGGTAAGGAAATAAGGATATGTGCACACTATGGCAAGTGGACAGGAAGGGCACCAAAATGCATTCGTAAGTATATATAAAATAATTTACTATTCCCTCTGTCACGTCATGTCGGTTAAAACCCTTAGCTGTTGACTGTGGAAAACTACCGGGTATTTCAAATGGTCGGTTGATCCTCTCTGGAACTGGGTTTAGGGCTAGAGCCACTTACTTGTGTAAAGTGGGATTCGATTTGGTGGGAAATCGTCAAAGGAAATGTAAAGAAGATGGAGAATGGTCTGGAGAGGCTCCTGTGTGTGAAAGTGAGAGCATTAAGGGATTAACTATGATGGTATTTAAATGCTTCCTTCCCATTTTAGAAATCACTTGTCCAAAGCTGTCTAAACCAGAGAATGGTAATATATTTGTATCAGGTAATGAGCCGTCTGATTTTGCCATCTACAGTTGTAAATATGGATTTTATCGTGATGGCCAACGTCGTCGGGAATGCCAAAGGACTGGAGAATGGTCTGGTATGGAACCTACATGTAAGAAACTAGAGCCCGTGGTTCATGAGAAGTCATCCAGCTATATTCCACCATATGAAGAAGAAGAGGTTAAAGACAGTAACTACGGACACCCACACCCAGTTGACCCTACCTACGAGGTGCATGTGGATGATGATTATTATGGACACATTCCACACTACCACGATGACTACTATTAGCAGACCAGCTGGCAGGGACATTCTAAGAACATTTTTTTTTGTTATATTGCAATGAATACCTTATAAATATTATTGGAGCATCAGATTTACTGTAATATATTTTGATATCAAGTCAATGTAAGATATGAAATGTTGTCATGTGTTTTCGTATTAAGCGAGTATATATAGCAAAGTTGCTCACAGCTATACATTGCCATATACATTCATGCTATAGCACAATGCATGCATACATCACAACAAATGATATATTTCCAATTTAATTATACAGTGAAAAAAAATACAATTATAATAATAAAGACAAAATTATATTAATATTACAAACATCATTATAGCGAAATTAAATACAGGAAAATGTTGTTTTTTTTTTCGGTAACTTATATAGTGATTAAGAGTTAAATAAGGATGCCTCAAGGTATATTCAGCCAGCTGGTCCACTAGTAATGGTCATCATGGTAGTAGTGATCATCATTGTGAGGAGCGTCTCCATAATAATCATCATCCACCTTGTGGGTAGGGTCTGCTGGGTGTGGGTGTTCGGGGATCTCCTCTTCCTCATATGGTGGAATATAGCTGGACGACTTCTCATTGACCACGGGCTCTAGTTTCTTACATGTAGGTTCCATACCAGACCATTCTCCAGTCCTTTGGCATTCCCGACGACGTTGGCCATCACGATAAAATCCATATTTACAACTGTAGATGGCAAAATCAGACGGCTCATTACCTGATACAAATATATTACCATTCTCTGGTTTAGACAGCTTTGGACAAGTGATTTCTAAAATGGGAAGGAAGCATTTAAATACCATCATAGTTAATCCATTAAGTATAACAATTAATGCTCTCACTTTCACACACAGGAGCCTCTCCAGACCATTCTCCATCTTCTTTACATTTCCTTTGGCGATTTCCCACCAAATCAAATCCCACTTTACACAAGTAAGTAGCTCTAGCCCTGAATCCAGTTCCAGAGAGGATCAACCGACCATTTGAAATACCGGGTAGTTTTCCACAGTCAACAGCTACATACATATTTAAGTATAATAATAATAATAATCACAGCATATCAGAATATGCTTACGAATGCATTTTGCTGCCTTTCCTGTCCACTTTCCTTTGTGTGAACACACCCTCATTGCTTTACCATACAAGAGGAACCCTTCATCACATATGTACATGGCAATACCGGCTTTCTTTGTGTCTGGCATAATATCTATTTGTCCATTCTTAAGCTCAGGTAATGGACCACAATCAACATTGTCTTTGTCTATGATATCGATGATTAATGAAAGCACTAATGAATAATAATACTGCATGCTGAGGTTAGGCTATATACTCACTATATCCATGCTGGTTATTGTGGGCATATGGTTCATGTGTCTCATGATGATAACCATCTCCTACGTAGCTGTCATCTCCTCCATAGTGTGGGTCAGCCGAGTCATCATTACACACTGCTACTCGACATGTGAGAAACACAATCAACAATGAAGCAATGGTATGCATAATTTATATTATATAGGCTATTCTTTAAGCTCCTGATGGTCTGCAATTTGAAACTGACTGCATGTATCAAAGATCCCTGCCTTTTATACTCAAATCAGTGTTTTTTTTTAAGACTGAAGTTTTCTTTGATATTATTGTTTTGTCTATTAGTTTTGTTTGGAATAATCAATAAGGTAGACATGCATGACAGCTGACACACTGTGAAGTTTATTTAGTGAATAGCCAGGTGATTATAGGCTATGACAACAGGTTATATAATGTTTGAAGAATAATGAACTCGTTCAATGGAAGAAGTGGTATCAGTATATAGTGTACATAGATGCTATACTCTTTTTCACTGCATGCGGTCAAGGGCAGTTAATTCTCCAAGGTGTGGTGATATAGCAACGTGAGAAAAGAATTCATTCATTTGTAATTCCCACCCCTGCACAGGAGTCAAACCCATGCATGCAGTCATAGTGACAGGTTTTTAGTCTACAGCATGCAGCGTGCATGGCAGCCCATAGTATTAAAACTCATGCATATATACATACACGCATGCATGCACATGCAAGTGTAGTTAGTCTATATGTATACAATGTGCGTGCACGCACTTCCTATAAATAACATGCACATGCAATCATTTTGATTATCTTAACGCGTGATATGATTGCACAATCAGCCTAATGCATACTGTATTTTAAGTGTTGTCACATCAGGATTCATTGCCGGATCCTGCACCCCGAACATCAAAGATATGATTATAAAGTGCGGCATGATTTAGTAATACTACATACCTGGATCATCTTAATCAAATCATTTATACTGTGTGCATATAAAATAATAGTTGATATGTATACAAGTAGTAGGCTATATACAAACTACTTATATAACAGTATCAGTACAAGGGTGTAGGAAGTTATCAGTACAACCTCCGATAGGAGACACTCCAAGAAAGGGACGTAGTATAATAAACCTCTCAACAAAGGACACTTGTCAGTGTCCCAAATACACTTGTCTAATGCATTTTAACCTCCAAGAAGAGGACAACCTCTCTATAAAGGACAAGCGCTTCAATTTATATAGGGTCCCAAAGTGTCCGTTCTTTGGAGGTTCGACTGTATGTGTATGGGGTGGGCAGTACAAGGTTTAATCTATACTTTTTGTACTTCAGTGTACCATTTTAGTGACTGTAATTATCAATGTATTCGATATAGTTTCTGATCTGTGTTAAACTCAGTGCTGATTTTAAACAAACTGAAGCTGTTAATTACAGTTGCAAGTTGACCTGTCAGTGAGCAATTGTACCCTCCCCCCCATAGTTCCTATACTCGCATGTGTACCAATTGTATATGATTATATCACACATTATGCACAAGTTCATATTGGTGATTCCTGTGATTTTGATTCAATATTGCTCAAGTCGAAACCACAAGAAGATTTGTGACTACTGACGGTCAGTCTGGGAGCTGATGAAAACATTCGCTTTTCATGAAGTATCATATGATGACACTTGTGTCTATCAAATCTGATTATCTCAAACAAATTAAGGACATAATAAAATTTAGGAGAGCTGTGCAATTGAGTATAAAAGTCTCAAACTGTTGTTTCGATTTCCAGACCAAAAAAAAGTTTAAATTCCAACTGATTTTCTAATAGATTCGACTGAAAAAAAAAATGACTACTCTGGTTTCATTGTTGATTGTGGTGTTTCTCACATGTCGAGTAGCAGTGTGTAGTGATGACTATACTGATTCACACTATGGAGGAGATGACAACCACAGAATAGGAGATGGTTATGGCCACAATAACCAGCATGGATGTGAGTACATGCAGTGTGCTAACTGCAGCTGCATTATTATTCATTACTGCATGCTTTCATTATTTATATAGACAAAGACAGTGTTGATTGTGGTCCATTACCTGATATCAAGAATGGAAAAGTGGAGATTGTTCCAGACACTAAGAAGGCCAGTATTGCCACGTACATATGCGATGAGGGGTTCCTGTTGTATGGTAAAGAAATAAGGATATGTGCACACTACGGCAAGTGGACAGGAAGGGCACCAAAATGCATTCGTAAGTGAATATTATCACATACATGCAATTTTACCCTTATGATATAACATGTATGTGTAGCTGTTGACTGTAAAGGACTACCAGGTATTGCAAATGGTCGATTGATCCTCTCTGGAACTGGTTACAGGGACACTGCCACTTACTTGTGCAAAGCTGGATTCGATTTGGTGGGAAATCGCCAAAGGAAATGTAAAGAAGATGGAGAATGGTCTGGAGAGGCTCCTGTGTGTGAAAGCGAGAGCATTAAGGGATTAACTATGATGGTATTTGAAGGCTTCTTTCCCATTTTAGAAATCACTTGTCCAAAGCTGTCTAAACCAGAGAATGGTAATATATTTGTATCAGGTAATGAGCCGTCTGATTTTGCCATCTACAGTTGTAAATATGGATTTTATCGTGATGGCCAACGTCGTCGGGAATGCCAAAGGACTGGAGAATGGTCTGGTATGGAACCTACATGTAAGAAACTAGAGCCCGTGGTCAATGAGAAGTCGTCCAGCTATATTCCACCATATGAGGAAGAGGAGATCCCCGAGCACCCACACCCAGCAGACCCTACCCACAAGGTGGATGATGATTATTATGGGGACGCTCCTTATAATGACCACTACTACTACCATGATGACCATTACTAGTGGACCAGCTGGCTGAACATCCGGCTAATATTACAAAGAGAACATTAAATGAAAATAAAAACTACATTTGAAATATTTAATACTAGATCTATGTTTTGCACAATAATAATAATCTTTCAGTTATACAATGGTGTTTAGGTATAATAATAATATGAACATAGCCACTCTAGGTTACTAATATAATGTTTACGAGTTTTCTATGCGTCTATAGAATCCTGAAAAAACTGCATAATTATAGTAACCAAGTCATTATATTTTTAAAATTGATTGGAATGTTTTTGTTTAGTACGGGAGGTTTTCTAAGAATTAATAAAGCACCTCTAAGGCTCTAATAGCAGCAATCTGATTGGTTAATAAAAATAGTGTATAAACTAACGATCATCGAAAATTTATTGTATTCATTATAGAATTCAATAATGGATTGCCGCAGAGAGTTCACAGTTAGATTGTAATGTCCCAAACAAAGCTATAGCTTTATAAACATAAATACATAGAAATAAAGTTGCACAAGGTGATGAAATTTTTCTTCAGATATTGCACAAAGAGAGACGGCGGCAAATTGACAGCACCTTTCTGCTTTATGAATACTGTAATAATTATACATGTGCAGAACTAGTTTTGTGTTTTCTCACTATACTATAACACAAATCTTTAGGCTGAAATGTCTTACAAATTATAAATTCCTCTATTTCTTCTGAATCAAGCATTATTGGTTACCTGCATACATAGATCTCTTATACCATGCAGGATACAACACAAAGCATTATGACCATATAGGTTGGGTAAGGTTTTTTTATTGTACTAAGATTGAACGTAAAACTGTACAGTTTATTCAAGTCAGTCAATATAGGCTAGCTCAATGTGTCGACCGTGGACTTGCCTCTTTGCCATTGGTGAGGGGTTTAAAGACTGACCCTCCCTGCATGTCATTGTCTTGAAAGATATGTTTTGTCTGCAACAAATGTGAGAACTTTTGAACAATGTTTGTTTGATGTACGTCAGTTAGCTTGGAGCCATTGTGCATTGGAGATCAGTTATACAAAAGCAGTATACATGCATATGGCAGGACTTGCATGCTGTAGACAATAGTAACATGCTACCGGACCTTCTCTTTATGCTGTGTTTCGTCACGTGCAGTAGTCCATTATAATCATTTTATCTTTAATAATAGCTTCAGATGGGTGTGAAGTTACAACATGCATTAGGTTGAATAGCATGGTTATTGCTTCACTAGACAATACAATAAAGAATAGCTATTATGATGGCCATATGCCTTAATCATTAACTGAGCTGGGTATATAAGCACCCAATCCATCTACCATTGCTCATCCATATATTCAGGGTCATTCAAACTTTGAAACAACATCGGAGAGAACAGTCTTCCATTTTAAGTGAATCATGAAAACTCTTGTAGTTTTAGCTGCTTTAGTAGCCTATGTTTGTGCTGATTATCATGGTCCCTATAATGGGCCCCACGGTGGAGGTTATGGTGGACGTTATGGTGGACCTTATGGTGGTTCCTACCGTGGACGCCATGGTGGTTATGGATATGGATACTATTGTAAGTTACATTACCAGCATGCAGCCCCACCCATTTATCAGTATGTATAGATCTACCATGCATGTACCATTGCATAAACAGCCCCACCCTTTCAACTATTGCTGCATGTCCTGCAAACATATTCGATACTTGATTCATTTTATTGTTACAGATAAGAGGTGCCCAAAGCTGCCAGCACCAGCTGATGGAAGTGTGAGTCTCAGTGGTAGGAGACCAGGAAGCATTGCTACATACTCATGTAATCGAGGCTTTGACCTGAATGGCGAGGAATCGAGGAAGTGTCAACGAAACGGAGATTGGTCTGGAAATGCACCAACTTGTGAAAGTAGGCAATAATTATAATTTTGATGAATTACTGCATACATGCAATAGTTCCAGACTTCCATAAACAAGCATATATGCATATACTACATTTCTTTCTTCTTTATACAGAAATTCTGTGCCCCGAACTAACTCCTCCACAATATGGCAAAATTGTTCTATCTGGTCGTTGTGTTGATGACTATGCTGTGTACAGGTGTACTTATAGATACAAGCTCAGTGGTAATCGCCGCCGAGTGTGTCAGGAAGATGGCACATGGTCTGATCCAGAGCCAACATGTGTTAAGAGGAGTTATTATGGCTATGGAAGACCCTATGGTCGTCACTATGGTGGACGAAAGCATGGTGGTTATTAGACCATTCATTGCAATAATAAACATTATGACCACAGATATAGAACCATTTACACCAGTCCTATATTGTACGATTTATTTCATATGTTATTGATTTTGTTGTAAATCAATGATTAATTAACCATAAAATTTTAATCGGTGTTACACTAAAGGGATGAATGCAAGAGTAGGTCTATATGTACTAAATCCTAAATTATTTAGCATACAATGACACTAGATCTAGTAGATCGTTTTTAACAATATTTGTTTCAAAATGTCTCAACCCACCAGTTGAAATACATTTGTGTGTAAAGACCCTCAGGTTGAAACTTTTTGAAACAAATATTGTTTAAACCGGATTGTGATGGTGTATGCTAAATATTTAGAATTTATATTTATTAGAAAACAACAATGAACCCGTGTAGTATCATGAGTACATGTGGGCATGTGATTGTCTCAGTTATTTATAAAATACTCCAGCTATAATAGCATGCATCTCTGATTATTGTATGGCATGATTGGTCACTAAAAAATTAACAAGACCTTACATTGAACAGTACGGGAGGATGTATAGTACATGTGGTTAGTTATCATAATACAGATGTGCAATAAATATGTTTAATGATTGATGTACAGTATAGGAACCATATAATCATTCTACAGTAGGTATGTCATTGATTGGACAATAAGGGAATTATTCTTAAAAAGAAATAATTATATTATTATGTCATTATCATTGTATTTTGTGTTATTGTAATTTAGATAATTATTCAGATACTTGTTTTCTTTAGAGCAGCCCCATCAACTTATAGCATTGCTCTTAAAAATCAAATCCTTGGGTTTTTTTTTAGCTGTATGCATGTCCATAGTCCTTTGTCCAACCCGTCTATATTTTATTTCACACATTTCCAACCCTAAAATAAGATCACCACTTGCCTTCATTGTCTGTCATTGTAAATAATGTGTTTATTGTTTGAAGCCCCTCCCTGTAATTGTCGCCGTGAAAGATATTATTTTGTCTAAACAAACATAGCATACTTTGAGCTATTAATTGTGTATTTAACGTCATGCATTAGCCAGAGACAATAACATCACTAATAGTGCTGCACTAGCTTTTATAATTACACTATGTCATATACTGCATGGTCCATTTATAATTACACTGTTTAATGTTTGTTTTATAATGAAGACAATGCAACATGCATTTGGTTGAATAGTCAGGGTATTGCTTCACTAGACAAGACATGACAGCCATGCCTTAATCATTAACAGCAGGTGGCTATATAAGCAACCAATCAACCCACCTTTGCTCATCCATTCAAAGTCATTCAGAGTGAGAAACTATCATTCTTTACAAGTGAACTATGCAAACTTTTGTTGTTTTAGCTGCTTTAGTAGCCTTTGCTCTTGCTGATGGTCCTTATGGTGGACCATACGGTGGACCTTATGGGCGTCGACCATACAGACGCCACGGTGGCTATGGATACGGATACTATTGTAAGTCAGCACTACAGCCCCACCCACTTATCAAAGCATGACTTACACAGACACTTAGCCCCACCCAACATTGCTGCATGTATGATTTTTTTTTTTTGCAGATAAGAGGTGTCCAAAACTGATTGCACCAGCATTTGGAAGTGTAGAACTGAGTGGCAGGAAACCAGGAAGCATTGCAACTTACTCATGCAATGAAGGATTCACTCTAACGGGTGACGAAACAAGAAAATGTCAACGAAATGGAGTGTGGTCTGGACAAGCACCAACTTGTGAAAGTATGTTATATAGTTTACTATTATTAGTGTCAACCTATTAAACTTCATTCTTAACTACAGTTGTTGATTGTGGTGCTCCTGATCCAGCTGATCCTAATGGTAGCCTCCAAGTTGGAAGCACCACGTATTTAAGCACAGCCGTTTATTCTTGCAACAGTGGCTACCTCTTGGACACCTCCGGGGAGGGATCTCAAGTAGTTGTATGTCAGGCTGATGGCACATGGTCAGATACCGCTCCTGGATGCCTACGTAAGATATCTATGATGCATGCGCACCATTACTTGATTGTGGCGCATTATTGGTTTCTTCACTTACAGCTATTGACTGTGGTTTTCTCATCAGTCCTAAGAATGGTAATGTACAGTTTGTTCCCGATACCACTCTTGGATCCTCAGCACAGTTCACTTGTAATAGAGGGTTCAAGCTAGTTGGAACCACATCACGTGTTTGTCAAGCCAGTGGTGAATGGTCTCTGAGCTCACCAACCTGTGAAAGTACATTAGCTAATCACCCACCATTATAATTATACTGACTAACTACAATATTCTGATTTATACAGAGATCCAGTGCCCTGAATTAACTCCTCCCAAATTTGGTAAAATTGCCTTATCCGGTCGTTGTGTTGATGACCATGCTGTGTACAGGTGTAGATATGGTTTCAAGCTCAGTGGTAGTCGCCGTCGAGTGTGTCAAGTAGATGGCACATGGTCTGAACCAGAACCAAAGTGTGTCAAGAGGAGTTATTACGGCTATGGACGACCTAAGTTTGGTGGTCGCTATGGTGGCAAATAAACCATTCAATGCAATAACTATAAGGATCACAGATATAGAACCATTTACATCTTCCTCATTAAACGTATAATGTAAAATGATTATTTTGTGATGCTAATCATGATTATATTGATCTTGTTGTAATAAAACCTTAATCAATTAACAATCAAGCTTTAATTGGTGTTATAATAAACCATGCATGAACATATGAAGGCAATTATAAGGATAAAATGCCATAAACAATTATAAACATGAATGATAATTAATGAGTCGCACCCTTGCAGCAATTGTACTTGCACTGGTATTAGGTATATGATTAATGTACAGTAGGTATATAATTAATGTACAGTAGGTATATGATTAATGTACAGTAGGTATATGATTAATGTACAGTAGGTATATAATTAATGTACAGTAGGTTATGATTAATGTACAGTAGGTATATGATTAATGTACAGTAGGTATACAATTAATGTACAGTAGGTATATAATTAATGTACAGTAGGTTATGGTTAATGTACAGTAGGTATATGATTAATGTACAGTAGGTATATGATTAATGTACAGATTAATGTACAGTAGGTACATTGTATATAATTAATTTACCAGTAGGTATATGATTATTGTAGTACTACAATAGGCATATGATTGATATAAAATAAAGAAGGTAATTTTTATGCAATAAAATACACTCAAAAATGAAACAAATCCTTGTTTTTATGTATTTTCATCCATAGTCCAGTCCATCTATATTTTAATTTCACACATTTCCAACCCTAAAATAGGATCATTGTCTGCCCTCTGCATTGTCTGCCATTGTAAGTGGATGTGTTCATTATTTGAATCCCCTCCCTGTAGATCTAATTGTCATGAAAAATTTTATTTTGTCTGAACAAACATAGCATACTTTGAGCTATTGATTGTTTATTTAATGTCATGCATTAGCCAGAGACAATACCATCACTAATAGTGCTGCACCAGCATTTATAATTACACTATGTCATACTGCATGGTCCATTTATAGTTATACTGTTTAATGTTTGTTTTTATAATGAAGACAGTGCAACATGCATTTGGTTGAATAGTCAGGATATTGTTTCACTAGACAAGACAACAGACAAACTATGGCGACTCTATGGTGACCATGTCTTATTCATCAACTAGTCCGACTGGTGGAGGTACAAAGGGAGGGGGAGTGGCAACAGCAGACTATAATCATTAAGTGGGTATATAAGCACCCAATCAACCACCCGTTGATCCATCCAAGTCTCTTGGCTGGCCGGAGTCGATTAACTAAAGAAGAATAATTATTAATTTCTCAGTGAATCATGAAAACTATTATAGTTTTAGCTGCCTTGGTAGCCTTTGTTTGTGCTGATGGCCTCTATGATGGCCCCTATGATGATCCCTATGATGGACCTTATGATGGACCTTATGGTGGGCCCTATGGTGGACCATACAGAAGTCATGGATACTATTGTAAGTTAGCAGCCCCACCCACTTATTACATACACCACTCAGCCCCACCCTATGGCATTGGATAGTATGTTACAGAAAACTTGTCATTATTGTATAGATAGGAGGTGTCCGAAATTGGTAGCACCAGCTTATGGAAGTGTGAAACTGAGTGGCACAAAACCAGGAAGCACTGCAACTTACTCATGCAATGACGGGTTCACTCTAACGGGTGAGCAATCAAGAAAATGTCAACGAAATGGAAAATGGTCTGGAGAAGCACCAACTTGTGAAAGTTCGTTCACATTAGTTTGATTTACTAGTATATCTTATATAATTATTTTAATTATATTTTACCAATAATTTTAACTACAGTTGTTGATTGTGGTGCTCCTGATCCAGCTGATCCTAACGGAAGCCTTCAAGTTGGAAATACCACGTACTTGAGCACAGCCCTTTATTCTTGCAATAATGGCTACCTCTTGGACACCTCCAAAGGAGGATCCCAACTGATCATATGCCAAGCTGATGGCACATGGTCAGATACAGCTCCCGGATGCATACGTAAGATAAAGGACATTAGATTTACTCGTGACATCATTACTCTCTTCATTGTATGCAGCTGTTGATTGTGGTTACATCCTCAGTCCTGAGAATGGTAAAGTACGATTTCCTTCCGGCACTACCCTTGGATTCTCTGCACAGTTCATGTGTAATTTTGGGTTTGAGTTGGTAGGAGCCAGTGTAAGCACGTGTCTAGCCGATGGTGAATGGAGCCAGGATTCTCCAATTTGTAGAAGTACATAACTGAGGACACACCGTATATAAAGTGACTATATTTATCACAATATTATTCTAATTCATACAGAGATCACATGTCCCGAAATAACAAATGTTCCCGAAAATGTTGAAATTACCTACACAGATGATCAGCGCTGTGTTCATAGCTTTGCTGAGTACAAGTGTAAAAAGGGATACAGGCTCGCTGATAAAAGCATTAGGCGTCTTAAGTGTCTGGAAGATCGTACATGGGAAGGCGAAACACCAAAGTGCGTCAAGGTAAAATATTATGGCTATGGACGACCAAGATACGGACATCGTGATGATTAAAATCACTACTA
>JAYJLX010056412.1:0-36167 GCA_036873525.1 Chalinula nematifera | reverse complement strand
AAGAACCATTATTATTATACTGTACATTAATCCGCTATATGACATAATTATATAGTTTCACATCCTTCAATAAAAAAGAACCATTATTATTATACTGTACATTAATCCGCTATATGACATAATTATATAGTTTCACATCCTTCAATAAAAAAAATTATGATTTAGGATACGTGGTCAATCAATCATGGTGGAGAGGGGGAGAGGGAGGGAAGGGTATATACGGTATTCAACATTATTGGACAGACCAGCTGTCTATAATCATATTGTTGTACTCAGTGATGGGAGACATTGGGAGGAATAGTGTATACAAAATCATTAAAATTAATGACATATAACCTATAAACACATCAACTCATTCAACCACTGTATCACTGTTGTATTCAGCGTTTATTTATTTAGTTTGGTTTTAAGTTTGGTTTATAGCCCAGTCTCTGTGATAATTAGCATGGAATAGTTAGTTGTAGAAAATATTTTGATCAGCCCTAATACCTGATGTCATGATGCAACATACAGGTATGCATATTATACCGCCATACATTATAATGAATATATAGAAACAGTATTTATAGCCAATGTCAGTTCTCCATAGCTCTTATTATGAAAATAATAATTGATACACTAGCATATACAAGAGAGGCAATTTTATAGTTGACATACTGAATATACAGTCTGGCTTTCGTGGCTCCTTTAAATACACCCTAAGGCCCGCTCAGGCCCACTAAGCATGTATAGATGTCGCTCAATATTAAAATATTCTCAGTATGCAACTTACAATTAATTAAAAATAAGAGCTTTTTATATATAGTGAAAGAATCTGTGAAACAGAAATATGGTTGGATTGAGAGGCTTATAGCATAAGCTGCCGAGACACATTAGTATGGGCTTATAACTTTTGATTGTGATATTTTTTACAAATTCTTTCACCTTATGATCAGCTTTCAATTAAATAACTCCACATGATGTTCTTAACTGCTACTATCAGTAATTAATATGTCCACATTGTAATTGTTATTGGAGTTATCTATATACCCTTACACATCATGTAATAAGTCATTTTGTTTGCTATAACATTGTTCAAAAAGAATTAACTGAATAACAATATCAAGCAAAAAAAGGAATAATGATTTATTGAATACAGTGAACTAGTGAATGCAAATCTGTATAGATAATAATGTTTAGTAAGGTTCATCATTAAACTGCTGTTGTTATATGATCAGTAACCATCCTTATTGTCACCATGATAACCACCATGACCGCCATGGGGTCGTCCCCCACGGTAGCCACGCCTACCATATCCACCATAGCCATAGTGACCGTACTTCACTGGTTCACAGGTTGGGTCAGCTCCACTCCATGTGCCATCATCTTGGCAAATACGGCTCTTGTTACCATCTAGACGGAATCCATAGGCACACTTGTAAGATGCAGTATCATCAACGAAATTGCCAGTGACAGTGACTTTTCCATTTGCAGGGTCGCTAAGGTCTGGGCATACGATTCCTATATGAAATAGATTAATGAAACTGAAAGTGAGTAATTATTCATTACTTATTTATTATCATACTGACTTTCACAGGTTGGGGCTGAGCCTGACCACATTCCATTTGCCTGGCATGTACGGCTAGAACTTCCCACAAGCATGAATCGACGATTGCAGCTATAGTCAGCAGTTGAACCCAGCTGAGAGTCGGCATTGTAATCGACCACACCATTGTCAGGAGATGACAGGAAACCACATTCAACACCTGCAGTAACCATGCATGATATAATACATCACATGGTATCATACATAAGACTATAGAAATAGTAAGACTAGAAATACTACACTCACGTTCACACTCGGGAGCAGATCCTGACCATGTAGCATCAGCCTGACAGTAGATGACCTCTGACCCACCGCTTGAAGTATCCAGAACATATCCGGCGTTACATGTGTATGTTGCGAAACTCCTGTATGTAGTTGAACCAACAGACACATCTCCGTTTGCGTTAGGAGCGGGTGGGGCACCACAGTTGACAGCTGTATAATACATATACACACATTATGTCAGTCATGCCTGTTCATATGCGAGAAGATGTATTGTATACTTACGTGAGCATACTGGAGCACCATCACTCCAGCTACCATCAGATGTGCATGTCAGGACTACTTGATCTGCACCACCTGGCAGTTCATATCCATCGTTACATGTGTAGACAGCGGTTTCACCCAAAGTTGTCTCATCAAAATCATTGTCACCATTGTCATCAGGCTTAGGAGGCAGGCCACAGTCAATGGCTATTATAAAACAATAAGGATCATGATTGTGAATCACCATATTGATGTATGATTAAGGCTATATATAATACGTGTGTACATGTGTGTTTGTGTGTGCATGTTGTGTGTGTGTGTCAAGACGTACGGGGACATGATGGAGCAGTGTGAGACCATTCTCCATTGGCTTGGCATATGACCACTTCAGATCCACCATTGGTAACATCCAAGACGTATCCCTCATTGCAGGAATATGTGGCAGTGTTGTTGAAGGTTGTTTCTCCAACTTCAACTGAGCCATTGGAATCAGCCTCATCAGGAGCACCACAGTCAACAGCTATTATAAATATATACATACAGTATATATATATAACACAGGACCAATATATGTGTGTTATAAGGTAAATATCATTAGTATTATAGTAATTTGGTTTGCCTGGTGCATTAATGGTCTATGTATATGCCACTTACGTTGACAGGTTGGTGCATTGTTGATCCAGATACCAGCTCTACTGCAGATTCGAACAGCCTTTCCGACCAAAAAGAATCCTACATTACAAGAGTACCTGGCACGGCTACCTGGTCTATAGCCTGAGACTCGGACTTTGCCATTCTCTGGATCATCAAGGCTGTCGCACTTTTTATCTATATACATGATGTATTATAATATATGATTGAGTACATGTCAAAAAGCACCACCCATAATTCTATATAATTATACTATATGCATTGTATATATATAGCTTACATGTGTATCCATATCCATATCCACCACCATATCCGTGTGATCGGCCTCCGTACCTACGTCCACCATATCCTCCACCATATGGTCTACCTCCACCATATGGTCTACCATGACCATAACCATCTCCGACTTTCTTTGATGGAGCATGATCATCATGGTCATCATCTTGTGCCAATGCAAGGCCCAGTATTATAGCAACAACAGCCAATGACAGAAAGTGATTCATGTTTATTTAGTGTGTTTCCTCAGCAATAATCTCTAGCTCCTTTGGGATAATGTCAAAGTGAGGGTGACAGAAAATCCTTCTAATCATTCTCTATTTATACCAGTGATCGGTTAGTAAGAGTGATGGAATTTAGTCTAGATATCAATAGGTGTGCTAATCACCTTTTTTGTCACAAATGGAACCATTGATTCAACAGGTAATGCATGTTGCGTCTCACATGGCTCTTTGCTTTGAACAATGGCCTTTCTATGAGCCATTCAGACTGGCTTTATTTGGGGCACGGCCCTTTAAACGTAATGCATGGGAAATAATAACTTCCTTTAGGTCATTTTAACACTTCTAATGTGACATGTCTTCAATTCTCAGTCCTTTTTAAAAGCATAGCAGCATGAAGTAATATAATGCATATAACAGTAGTCTAAACTGTGTTTATTTTTGGTAAATTCATTTAACAAATGTGTTTAGTGATTCCTCATGTCACGATACAGCCATGGCCATGTATACCGTGGCAAGAGCTCATTTGCTTAACTATATATAATGAAACCTATACCTCAATCCAGTAATAAAATACATTTTGTGAATATTGCAAAAAAAAAATGTTTTTTTTTTGATGGCAATGTATATAGAGTATAGAACCAACCTCCTTTGCCCCTCCAGAAACCTTTTAGCTCAAAGCTTATAGAGAGTACTAATACAACCTTACACTCGAGTATATGCACATGTAATGGTGTACACTGTGCGCTCATTATCGCATCCCCTTGTTTAGGGTACGTATTACATGTATCATGTATATTGAGATTGCACCAAACAAGAGCATAGGAATTCCCTTTATATGTTAGCCAAATCTCTTTTTTTTGCCTTTCATACATTGCAATTTGTATTATATTTCAATATAATTTCTAATATGGCCAAGCATGCAGGTCGGATCACAATAATTCATTAACTATTATCGGATGGCCTTTGTGGTATGCCCTAAGTGATTTATTATTACATGCATGGTTTTTTTTAATCACCCCCCTCAAAAATACTGAATGAAGTTCATTTTTTGCTAACATTGTTCAAAAGAATTAACTGAATAACAATATCAAGCAAAAAAAAAAGGAATAATGATTTATTGAATACAGTGAACTAGTGAATGCAAATCTGTATAGATAATAATGTTTAGTAAGGTTCATCATTAAACTGCTGTTGTTATATGATCAGTAACCATCATGACCACCATAGCCACGCCCACCGTATCCATAACCATGGTATTTTGGATCCTTCACACAGGATGGGTCTGATCCTGACCATGTGCCATCTAGTTGGCAAGTACGAACCTTGTTGCCCTCAAGACTGAATCCATAGGCACACCTATAGGTTGCAGTATCATCGACAAAGTTGCCGGAAACAACAAGTTTTGCAAAATCTGGAGCCTCAAGTTTTGGGCAGACAATTCCTGTAGTGATGAATGATATGAAATAACAGTGAAGAGAATCTGGCTTGTTGCTTACTTTCACAAATTGGTGAGCTAAGAGACCAGTCTCCATTAGCCTGGCAGACACGTTCACTTGATCCAACAAGTCTGAAACCATAATCACATGAGAATGCAGCAGTAGATCCAAGCTGAGTATCATCTCTGTACTCAACGGCACCATTCGCAGGGTAAGCAAGGTCTCCACAGTCAATCCCTATAGAGTTGTGTAATGATAGGTTATACATAATGGATTTATATGTGTGTGAGTAATATTTTACTTACTGGTGCATCCTCCAGCTGTGTCAGACCAGAGTCCGTTAGCTTGGCACTCTACCTGTTGTGCTCCACCTTCTGATGAGTCAAATACATATCCATTGTTACACGAATAAATGGCTGTGCTTCTGAAAGTGGTACTATCGAATGCCACTGCTCCATTGGTATCAGCATCAGGTGGATTGCCACAATCAACAGCTATGCAAGCAAAGATACAAGTATATTATGTATATGCTGCATATGTTGGATGTATACACTTACGCAAGCAGTCAGGGGCCTCAGTTATATCCCATTCAGCAGTGGTTTGGCATGTTGTCACAAGTGTATCCCCACCAGTGCTCAGTGTGAAACCGACATTACATGTGTATGTAGCCTGACTATTCAGAATGGTTGGTCCAACATCAAGTTGTCCATTGACACTTTCCTCAGGTGGTTGGCAACAGTCAACAGCTATATCATTATTACAGCACATATCCAGCATAAATATACAGTATTACTATTACATGTATGTACTTACGTATGCATACAGCAGCTGTGTCAGACCATGTGCCGTCGGCTTGACATATGATGACCTCTGAGCCTTCTTGGTTGACGTCAATGATGTATCCAGCGTTGCAGGAGTACGTTGTGGTGCTTTGGAATGTTGTTCCTCCAACTTCCCTGGAACCGTTTTCATCAGCCATATCAGGATCACCACAATCAACAGCTATAGTTATAGAGCTTCAACTAATATCATAGATACAATAATATACATGCAGCTGTTCCCCATACGTTCACAAGTTGGTGCATCCTCAGACCAGGTACCATCCTTCTGACAGATTCGGATCTTAGATCCTACCAAATTAAACCCTACAGTACAGTAATGGACGGCTTTGCTTCCTGGGTAGACTCCAAAGACTTTGACATCTCCGTTTTCTGGGTCCTCAAGGTCGGGGCACTTTTTATCTAATAAATATGCATATATATAACAGTTCAGTAAAGCACCACATTATAAATAATGTATACTATACACATGTGTACATACAGTGCCAAGGGCCACTAACTGCATGACTTACATACGTATCCATCATATCCGTATCCACCACCATAACCGTGTGATCGGCCTCCATACCTACGTCCACCATATGGTCTACCATATCCTCCACCATATGGTCTACCATAACCATCTCCGACTTTCTTTGATGGAGCATGATCTTCATGGTTATCATCATCTTGTGCCAATGCAAGGCCCAGTATTATAGCAGCAACAGCCAATGACAGAAAGTGATTCATGTTTATTTAGTGTGTTTCCTCAGCAATAATCTCTAGCTCCTTTGGGATAATGTCAAAGTGAGGGTGACAGAAAATCCTTCTAATCATTCTCTATTTATACCAGTGATCGGTTAGTAAGAGTGATGGAATTTAGTCTAGATATCAATAGGTGTGCTAATCACCTTTTTTGTCACAAATGGAACCATTGATTCAACAGGTAATGCATGTTGCGTCTCACATGGCTCTTTGCTTTGAACAAAACCACTATCATGAGGCATTCAGACTGGCTATATTTGGGGCACTGCCCTTTTGTTTAGTTCAAATAAAACAAAAACACAACAGCTAGTGAGCTAATGGATACATTATATAGCTCTATATCTGAGTAATGAACACTGATCTTCATGCATGTTAAGACATTGCAACTTAGCTAGCTCTAGATGAAGTTTTAGCAGTTCGTTGTAAATTTCAGCACTATAATATTATGAATTGTTCTTATACAACTATATAATACATCAAACAAACAAACAGATACAATAAACAGCAAACTTATATGTCCAACGTTTCAACTATAGACGCTCTGACCTTCTTCAGGGATAAAGTGACAAAACACGTGAATGATAAGCTTGGTATAAATGTTCAGGAATATAGCTTAGTTATACATAAATGCAGTGTAAGTTTTCACAATGAATTGTATATTCCTTATAGTATTTCTTAAGTATACCCAGCAACGGGCAACAGCGTATTCAACTTTTTTTACCTGGCATTAGCCAGTAAGGTACTTATAGGATAATGTAGGAGTATAAATGCATACAAAATGTTATCAGTGCATTTAATTAATGAATAGTTATTCAATTAAAATGAATAATTATTTCAGTTAATGAAGATTGAAAATGCATGTAAATCTTCCCCAGATATATACTATAACTGAACTTTAGTACTACCGCACCTAGGTGGGTTCCACATAACTCTCATAGTACCTTTAGGCCAGCCACTGGCTGCTCTCAGGTAAGTTATTTATGTCTTATGAAACTCACTTGTTTCGTTTCACGTTTGCCTTTATATAGAATTGCTGAACTGATAGCTCCTCCCACATTTATTGATGCCTACATCTTTAATACCCTTCAGTGTCTCCAGATCATATGCCATGCCCTTCAAATTGCACTTCGAGCTTCGAATACATGCAGACCTATTAGAGACCACACCCATTAAACCACACCCATATACCAAGTCATGCCCCCTTCCACCATTTCACTGTGTGCGAAATTCACTGTGAGAGTCAATATTTAATTTCTAGTGTCAGGTCATAGCTTACTATCATGCATACTGCTGTTTGTCACTATGCATTAACAATGTTTTGACACCACTAGCGCCCAAGCAATATTTCGTAGACCAAACACCCCTTGTTACCCTGTGTATTACCAATGGAGGCTGTTGATACTTAATCTGATGAAGGTATGTCTCCGATGGATGATAATTTAATGGTGTCATTAACCCCTTTCAATGAGGTTGTGATTCGTATATATAAGGCTAACCTTTCCAGCCAAAAATACATTATCCACAGGTTTCACTACCTTATACATACTATCAGAATGAAGCTTACACTTGTCTTTTTCCTTGTTTCAACGATCACCTTAGCTATTGCTCAATACACTGATCCTGGTGATGACACTCATCCAGAGGATGACTCTGATGATGGCGTTCCCGGCCCACCTTCTCCTCATGATGGCGACGAACCAGCGGACTATGGACATGCCAAATATGGCAACAATTACAACCGACCTTATGGAGGAGGATATGGTCCTGACCCATACTATGATGATTATTACTATGACGACTATCACTACGGATATGATTATGGATGTAAGTGGTATTCATTCATTCATTGATATCTGCTATACATTTCATTGATCTGTGCATTATGCATGTACAAGATTTGTGGTTTCACTGTATTGTTATAGATGGAAGGCCAATCACATGTAAGAAACTTAAAGATCCAGAGAATGGATCAGTGAAGCAGAGAGGGATCTACAGAGGTTCCAAAGCTGTTTATTCGTGCGACGAAGGGTATCTATTGACAGGAGATGAGGTCCGCGTGTGTAAGGGAAACGGACAGTTTTCCGGGGAAGCTCCAACTTGTGAACGTAAGAAATATCTTTGATATGCATTACTTACTTTGACACTCAAGCCTATATGAAAAAAAAATGTAATATCAAAGCCTATAGCATTTTGTACTTTTGTTTTATAAATTGTCATCGCAATGAATATATAGCCGTTGATTGTGGAGAGCCTGCATCGCCTGATAACGGTGATGTCTCATTTGACGACACAACACTTGGTAACACAGCAAACCAAAGCTGTGACGAGGGGTATATTCAAGATGGAGTTGATGAGAGAACCTGTCAGGCTGATGGAACATGGTCTGATGATGTGGCACAGTGTACACGTTAGTATAAATTTTGTTAGTTTGTTTCGATGGTAATCCTATATCCATTATGTACAGCTGTTGATTGTGGAGAACCTCCTGCTCCTAGCAATGGTGCTGTTTCATTCAATGAGACAACTCTCGGTAACACAGCAACCCAAAGCTGTAATGAAGGATATGATCAAGATGGAGTTGAGGAGAGAACCTGTCAGGCTGATGGAACATGGTCTGATGATGTGGCACAGTGTACACGTTAGTCTATAGTATTCTCCTTACATAACCATATTCAAAAAGGCTTGAGTGTCATAATTTTTATACTACTTATATGCATTTATGCTGCCTGTTAAATAAATGATATTCATTCTCAATACAGCTGTCGATTGTGGAGAACCTCCCGCTCCAGATAACGGTGATGTTTCATTCGATGAGACAACTCTTGGTAACACAGCAAACCAAAGCTGTAATGTTGGATTCACTCTTCAAGGAGACGAGGAACGGATTTGTGAGAGTGATGGATCATGGTCTGGTGATGTGGCTGAGTGTGAAGGTATAATATAGGTACAATACTAGCCCATACTCTATTCATGTACAATACATTAATAGCTATATTGTGTGACGAACTGGAAGACCCAGAGAATGGAATGGTAGATGCTCCTTCACGAACCGTGTTCTCTGTTGCAACATACACATGTGATGAAGGTTATGTAAGGGATGGTCCCAGGGTACGCGCCTGTTTACCAAGTGGGGAATGGTCATCACTGGCTCCCGTATGCCAACGTGAGTTATTACAGCAGCCATCTATAGAGTACTGAACTATAGTATGGACTACTAGAATAAAGAGCATGTGCTCTCCATTGACACTATATATATATATATATAATATAATATATAAGTCCAAAACATACGAGATTATATTATTTTATTATAGCTGTTAATTGTGGACAGCCTGAAGATGCTGATCCCAATGGATCTGTATTAATTGATGGCACAACACTGGATAGCACAGCAAACTACTCCTGTAACGAAGGATATGATCTTGTTGGAGAAGAGATCGCTACCTGTCAAACTAATGGAACATGGTCTAGTGGTGCACCAGCTTGTGAACGTAAGATCTGTAATTCATTGTGTAGTAGTTCTACATATTTACATGCAAGAATACTAGCTGTTGTATATTTATCACTGGACCATGTTTACTGTAGCTGTTGACTGTGGGCAGCCTGAAGATGCTGACCCCAACGGATCTGTATCAGTAGATGGCACAACACTGGGTAGCACAGCAACCTACTCCTGTAACGAAGGGTATGATCTTGTTGGGGAAGCAACAGCCACTTGTCAGGTTGATGAAACATGGTCCAGTGGTGCACCAGAGTGTACACGTAAGTACAATACTGATAACAAAACATATTTACTAAGTGTAACATAGTTATAAATACGTGTGAGGTATATGAATGATGTATATATATTTACTACTGGTCCGTGTTTACTATAGCCGTTGACTGTGGACAGCCTGAAGATGCTGATCCCAATGGATCTGTATCAGTAGATGAAACCACTAAAGGTAGCACAGCAACCTACTCGTGTAACGAGGGATATAATCTTGTTGGAGAAGCGACAGCCACATGTCAGCCTGATGAAACATGGTCCAGTGGTGCACCGGATTGCGAACGTAAATTAATAGATTACCCATCTCCTTGTTATATATATAATCATGTAATTAATGTATGCAGCTGTTGACTGTGGATCTCTATCGGCTCCCGATAATGGGGATGTGGTCACTGACCCTGACACCACTCTTGGCTCCACTGCAACCTACAGCTGTAATGAAGGATTCAAGCTAGTTGGAGATAATGAGAGGAGATGTGAGACCAGTGGCAGCTGGTCTGGCCAACAACCAGTGTGTGAAAGTATGGGAATAGATTATTGTAATACTATGAGATACAGAACACGTACTAGTCTAGCTGTATGGTGTTTCTTATCCTTTTGTACTTGACAGAAATTAAATGTCCGAAACTGAAGGTCCCAAACTACGGAAAGGTATTCCACTCCGGACGCCATCCAGGAGATCATGCCTTCTATCGATGTTCTTATGGATACTACCTTAGCGGGAATCATCGTCGTGTGTGTCAAATATCTGGCAGCTGGACTGGTACTGATCCCGAGTGTAAGAGACGCCGACCATACTATGCTTATGGTGTAAGGAGACATGGTGGTGGTTACCGTCCGCATGATAATGGTGATAATCACGATGATGATGATTACCGTGGCTAGAGCCTTGCAGCTGTTGATGGTATCGCATTCTATACAGTCACAAGATATATTGACTGCTATCAAAATTTATTGGTCTACTTAATCTTTAATAATAATTATTACTATTGCTATTTTTTTCGTATTCATTTGTATTCTATTGAAACTTATAAAAGTATATTAATGCCAAACTATAATAACTTATACCATCAATAAGGGATTACTGTTCCCCAACATAAAATAGACAAGTATGGTCATGCAAGTCAGAGTGCATAATTACATGGAATGTTGTTATCAGAGTCAGTCATCCCAGTTTAATTTCCGGTAATTAGTCTCACATTTAGCCAGACCCTCCCATTATGAAAATCTGGCTATCAATGCTCAAGACTTATATAGGCCTGATCATGAGCAGACTTATACGCAATTGACTACCGATTTATAGAGATATGTATATGTCTTGGCATTATATTAAGAGTCACTCTGAAAGCTATGTACTTATAGGCATGAGGGGTAGTACTATTGCATGTCTGCATATCCACTTTATTTTGCCATGTGTACAAGCTATAGCCAGTATAGGGCTTGAATTGTAAAATTTTAAGAAGGCTATACCAAATAAAATTTGCAAGTATAACACTACAATATACTATATATACTCAGTGCTGCTGTAATTGCAGCTAACAAGGTATAGTACTATTTTCCTCATAAACTGGAACGAGGTATACTTTGTATATATACCATATATTCCCTCAATTTGAGCACTGAATAATAGGTCAGTAGTTTGCATTAATTACTATATGAAATACACCAGTTTATTTATTCTCCATTAATTTAATCATTAATTCTTTCGAGAAAATCCATTTGATAACAAATGACAATCAATTTAGCTATGGACTAAATATCTCATTCATCTTTAGCCACTACATTACACAACTAAAGTGGTTGGTTAATAGGTTCAATAGACAAGACTATATATAGGGAGGGAACGGGATTATTGTGACGGCATCAATCGAATGGGGGTGGGAACTAGTATTTATATAGGGTACATCTTTACATACACGAGTGGTATTACTTCAGTATACAGCAGTCAAGCTATAGGTGTATCATATAGTCTACTTCAGTTCAGCCTCTGCAGTTTGTCTGCCCTTACTGATATAGAAACCTAGATTTAAACAATGCATGTACTTCTCTTAGCATTGGTGGTATTATGTGGAATACACTTTTCCTCAGGCAACAACTATAAAACACCATACCACCGTTATGGTCGCCCGTATTGTAAGCCACGTACTGTGATAAGTGATTAATTATATATCACAGTGATTAATATTGGTTTGTTCTTTAATTTAGATCGAAAACCAGTTGTTAGATGTGAGAGGCTTGATGCTCCAGACAATGGAAGGGTTGATCAGACTGGAACTAGGGTTGGAAGCAGGGCAACTTACAGCTGCAATATTGGATTCATTCTGATTGGTCAAAGAGTTAGGGTCTGTCAGAGTGATGGAACATTCTCAGGAAATGCACCAACATGCCAAAGTACATAATATTAGCTAGTATATGCATTTTGTTGTATATGACAACTGAATCATATTTGCAGTTGTTGACTGTGGGGACCCTGATGAAATTGATAATGGAGAGGTAATCTTCATAACTACAACATTCCAAAGTACTGCGCTTTATATTTGTGAAATTGGTTTCAATCTTATTGGATCAAATGTCATTACTTGTCGAGCAAATGGAAGGTACTCTGATGATGCCCCAGAATGCGTTCGTAAGCTTAACTATAATATAATTGAGAGCAGCTGCAACTATACAATGCATATGATTGCATGCCTAATTAAATTAATAATTCATTAATGCATTGTTAATGTACGTATTGTTGAATAATAGTCCAATAAAATAATAATTTTAATTTAAATTGTTTTTAATCGTCATATAGCCGTTGATTGTGGTCCACCAGATCCTCCCAACCCGAACAGCAGACTTGAAGTTGGATCAACCACTTTGGGAAGCGAGGCTCAATATATCTGTGATCCAGGGTTCCGTCCCCTCACTGGACCGAGTATAATTGTGTGTCAGAGTAGTGGTGAATGGAATGGAGGAGCAATCATTTGTGGAAGTCAGTGCCAAATAATGGTTGTAACCTTAGTATTTATAAAATTATGTTTTCACATGAACATGAAGGAATTGATTGTGGTGATCCTGATATACCTGAAAACGGAAACGCCTTGTTTGGGTCTACCACATTTCAGAGTAGAGTTCGCTATTCCTGTAATTCTGGGTTTAGGTTGGTTGGATCGCAAACAGCAGAGTGTCAAGCTAATGGTGAATATTCCAATCCAGCCCCACGGTGTATAGAGCTAGGTGAGTGTATGTACTGCAGATCAACTAATAGATATTATCATATACTTACACAGTTATATTTGTTGACTGTGGTTCTTTACCAAACCCATCTAATGGAAACGTGGTGACGTCTCCTGGTACAACCCAGAATTCTATTGCAACCTACACTTGTAGGAGGGGCTTTAGACTGATAGGAAACAGGCAGAGAACCTGCCAAGCAAACGGCCAGTGGTCCGGATCAGAACCAAGATGTCGACAACGAAGTAAGTAAAAGTTTATCTATAGCTATTGGACATATACATGTTAGTTGTCAATACAAATTAAGTAACACAATATCATTGTTAATTCAGTACACGTACATAGCTATAGCTATAACTCAGCTTAAGAACATCTGAATTATTATGATGCATTAACATATATGCTCTTACATCATACAGCAAGTATATAGTCCATGTATTCCACTGGCCAGTCAATGGTGATATTAATATATTTTATTATGATATTATGTATTATAGGGCGTAGGTGTCCTCAATTGCCAAGACCCAGATTTGGTTCACTAGTGTATTCTGGTTATAACCCGGGTAACTATGTCACCTACCGTTGTGACCATGGATATGGTCGGATTGGACGACGCAGCCGTCGTACCTGCTTGCCATCAGGGGTGTGGTCTGGTAGTAGCATTATTTGTCGAAGGAGATCCATCAAAAAAATCTATGGATAATTTCGAACTACCATATACAGCATCATTAAAACTGCTGATAAAGACACTTCTACTGATTATTTCCTAAACTGCTTAATTACTGTTATTTGTACCTTGTCAAATGTAAATTAATTTCACTAATAAGATACCTGTTTCCTTAATAACAGTATAATGGAACTATATGCAATCAATGCTGTGGTACCTGTTCCTATAGTACATCTACACAACCAGTATACGGGAGGGGCTGGAGAATTGATTAATTAACTACTATTAATAAACATTGCTGTTAACTATATCCTGTCAAATGGTAGAGTTTTAATGGAAAGAAGTGGGTGGATTAGACCACAAACAATTAACTCTCTTGATTTTATATACAATAACCTAAAGAATTGATGCATGTATGTATAGTAGAGGTGCATGCATGTGTGCCAAATCAATAATTTTTGGTAGGTATAGTCTGCTGGTAATTGTAAACCTCATAAAACTTGTATGGTTTACACAATGATGAGTATACAGGGTAATGTAGGATATAATGGGATTATGGTTGATAAAAGAGTCAAAGGTCAGAGCAATTTGCTATAATTATATATATTTTTCCCTGTAATGTTACTTCACTAATACCAAGCATGGCTTCCAAAATTGTAATTTTTATGAGGAAAGATTATGAAGGGAAACAGAAAGCAATTAGCTATGACATTCAATTGATCCTTTCTTCTTTCCTTAGTCCTATTTTTATATATCCTACTCTAATATGCACGAGAATCCAGTCATGGATTTGTTCATAAATTACAAATTCAATAATAAGTTAATTTTGACGCAAGAAAAAAAAATTGGAGATCAGTATGCAAAAATTATGAGGTTTAAAAAAAATCTAATACTCTGCGATGATGGAAAAAAAAAAAACTAAAGCTATAATTGACAAAATGATCAAACAAAGAAAACGTGCATACAATGCAACTGTGGTAACTAAACAAGATAGTGAGAGAGCTAAGTCGATTGGTATGGCATAAAACCAATGTACAACTTGCATGTGATGGGTACTAAACAATGAAGTCATGTGTTATGTGGCGTTGGCTCGTGGTGCTTCGATGATGTTTGCTTCACTAATAGCTCATGATCTTTCCTTCTTGGGACTGTGTAGTATAGAATAATGGAGTATACTTTTCCAATAGTAAGTATACAGAAGGTTTGATGGAACACAGCCAGTAGTCTATAGTATGGGCCATTGAAGGGGACTCCACGGAATGGGCACAACATACCATTGAGGTTAACCCCTGTCATCTATAGTGAATTAATTGCCGATAATTATACTTAATGCTGTAAATTAGATTAGTTGACACAAATTTGACACCTCTGCATGACTGGTACAATAATGCACACCAGCTACATTGTAGCTTTAGGGCAACTGGTTGAATTAATAACTAGTTAATTAACTACTGACCAGGGCAACTGGTTGCAAAATAAACATATGCTGAACGCCAAATACAATACCAGAGAAACAGGACCACGCCCACTCCTTTGTAGGTTCAAGTGACTCGGCACCTGGATTAATAATATAACATGTTCTACATGTTTAATAATGTTCATTGGTATGTAATGTATGATATTCTTGGGAAGAAGCTGGCCACAATATATGAAGTCAAGTTAATTATAATTTCACAGCTGTCGCTACTTAAGAGTTGATGAAAACTCATTGTTATTGAGCAAGTAAGTGTATGTATTGATGTTACATATTGCATATAATAAATATTGCTTTAAGTATGTATACTATATACTAATATTAATTATAATGTGTACTTACCATATTTATAGACCAGATATGGGGGAACAACAAAGAATACTAGAGCATGTTGGATCCAGAAATTGACCACCATTCCAGGAAACTATATAATAAAGTAAATAATGTTCATAGCTTTAAGTATAATATATTTATTTACCATTAGTCTGTCTTCAACAGCAGGAAATAGCATTGCCAGCATAGCTCCGTATAGATATGGGATCAACAGTCTGTTATGCATAAAAATGTCATTAATTATATAATTGCATTATAGATCAGTTATACTGCTAAAGGGGACCACAGAGGGAAAACTTTATATGTGTATACTATAAACCAATAGAAAGTGCAACTAATTTTGTTACCTTAGCAGTCCAATGGAGAATTGTGATAATTTGAGGGTTAATAAAAGGATCTGTAAAGAGAGGGTATATTGGTTGGGATGTTTGTCACTATGTATTAAATATTTAAATACCCTTATATCAGTATGCTATGCATACATACTTGGGGGTCTGTGCTGTACTATGCGGAATGATGCCACTGTGAGTTACAAACTAATGTAGTACAACCATGAATGTATTCCATTAAACAGTAACAATAATACCTTTATATAACCATGAATACACTTATTAACCCTCACACTATTGCTCTGTATATCACACCACATAAGCGTGTGCATGTCGAGAGGGGGCCGGGGTGACACGAATGCTGAATATTATTGAGGTTTTTACAAGTATGGTGAATCAAAACCACAACTTTCTATTTTCAGTTTACACACTATGTCCAATATGATCTGCATGCAAGCACAATTCTAATCTATACATATAGCCTAGAGCATAGTGGATTAGCATACATAATGGTATTACGGTATAAATGAGCCCTACTATGGTATAGATTTACTGCAGGATTGAATACATTGTTGGTATTGTATGAATGCCCCCACACGAGCTAGTAAGCTGTTTTATATTGGTGAACACACGTTGTTCATATACATGATGTATATATATACCTCGACTACTGTCATTAGGTGGCAAGGTTGGAGCAGGTATAGCAGCTTTCCCGTGCTTATCTTGTAGCCGATTTCGATTCCAAACACAATGCATAGAGTCACGAGAAGAATCTGTTGGAGCACGCCGACGCCATCAGGATAACTATCCTCGTCACCCCGTCGTTTCTTCACTGAAGGTATGGAATAGCTTTTGATGGCGAACAGCAGACCAGTTACCATGAAGGTGATGGCTGTGTGGAATATAAGAAATCAGATCGTTAACTTGATCGCATCACAACCTACGTACCTATTGTGTTATCTAACGCCATTAGTTTCCTATCCAGAAACGAGGTACAGTTAGTAAAAGAGTCGATTCCCTCCTCATAGTTCCTAATTATTCCGCCATAAAGAGTGTCTTCTACGGATATCAAGATACTGTTTATCTCCATTACCTTACTTGACTCGTTAGAACTCGGTTAGAATATGTTAATGATATTCATCGCATTTTCTGGCGGTTACCACGCAACTATAAGTATTCCAATAATTTTACATAATCAAAACCAGTATGGGCACACCCCCTACATTAGTCTAATAGCCAATTTAAGATCCACTGCAGATCTCATTAAATTCCTGGCATAAAATTTATACGGCTCACTTGATATGCTGCCAGTATGCTTGATGAGTATCAAACAATATTACACAAACCGCTATAATTATATTCCAATATTGTAGTTTAATAAATAGAAAATCACTTCAAATAATAGCAAAAGAATTGATTAGTAGCTCATTTAATCCCCTAAACTCTATATATTTTTTTAGTAATTCATGATTTCTTCTTCTTTTTAGCCGAGGGTATCAGGAGGTGTAAAGCGAGTGAATATAGTTTCCCCAAAGTCAGTAAACACAGTGCCTGGTGAAATACAGCTGCTAGTCTATAGTACGGCCCATTAAACGGATCCTTAGTAGCTGGACACAGGATAAAGTTCAGGTTCACTTGAGTCCACTATGTAATGATGCATAAAACCAATAATATTATACCAGTTTAAATAGCAGCTCCCTTCTTCCCTCCTTACTAACACACACATACATGCATACGTCGTATGTTACTATCATCACTACGATAGCTAAAGGCATGCATATGATATACTATATAAATAGTAGCTCCCTCCCTAAACACGTTACTATTTGTTACTAACAATAGCTAAGGGCTGCATGATGTATAGATGATGAATACCAAAGAGTATACCAGAGAAACATGACCACGCCCACTCTTTCATTGGCTCCAGAGCTTCAATTCCTAATACAATAGAAACAAACTGAATTCGTCATCAAGTCATTATTCACAATAGACATATTCCTTAAGTATAGCAATGGTATTAATATATATTATAGATGTTGATCGTACCGTATATATATACTAGATAGGGCGGTATAACGAAGAATATTAGCATATGTTGTATCCAGTATATCACTATCTCTCCAGGAAACTAATAACAGAAATAGTTGATAACATGGCAGATAGCACAGTACAACATTAGTTTCATAATAAAAAAGAAATGGGAAGGAGAAACATCTGGTTATGGCTACAACTGAAACCTAGCTCCCTCCCCTTCCCAAAGAAAAATACACATTATTGCTTATGATAATGTGACTATGCAAGTGAGAAATAAAAACAAATCAAGTTGCATTTTAATAATAACAATAAATTATTATAAATAATGTTATGTGTTATTGTTTAGTCTAATAATTTGATTACATGCGAGTAGGCCTGGGGGGGGGGGGGGGGGGGGCGAATCCTCCTCCCCCCCCCCCCCCCCCCCCCCCCCCCCCCCCCCCCCCCCCCCCCCCCCCAAACCATACTCACTCAATTACCTATTATTCAGCATGAATTTCCCAAATATTGTACTGTTTATTCTAGCTTGTTTTCCTATCCTATTATTCTTAACTTTATTCTCGTTAATATTAGTACTTTAGTATCGACAGTAATAATTATAAAAATAATTTTGTGAATAATCAAGTGAGGACATTACAATAATTGACAGAAAAGGTTTTACTCCAAATTACGTGCATGTTCGAGCATTAAACTTGCTTCAACGTAGATGATAACTGTGAGTTAATTAATTAAAAGTGTTGTTACGTAATTAAACTTTTTTTATATCTGTCACATGCGATTCTGTTAATTCTATTATGAGAATATGAGCAAAAATTAACCTATTATTCTTTTTAAAAAATTAATCCTATTATTCTCCAAATTATGCTGGCATAATTTGCCCAGGCCTACATGCGAGTCATTTGCCACAAGAATATTTATAACCAAAGCTTTTATTCAATATTTTAACTAGTTCGTATGGTGATAAAATTTTATTGCAATTAAAGTTTTGACAGTGCACTTTAATATCCAATAATTTTCCATCCAAAGATGAAGATAGATTATATACCTGTCTAGCATTGGTATCTGGCAGTAACATAGCAATTAAGGCTCCATACAGATAATGGATGAGAAGTCTATAATAATTAATGAATATTATTAATCACATGATAGTCACATGACTGGAATGTATACCTTAATACAGCCATACTACGAGGGGACTGCTTTACTGCAAGAAGATATAGCTATAAAATAAAAGAAACATCAGTATCATGTGGTATTAACAATTAAGGTCAAATCTTTTAATGAAAGGTCAACAATCAAGATTTTCACAGTGGAAGTGATTAATGTATAAAGGTGAAACATAAATTACAAACTAACAGTCTAACACACAAGTCTCAAGCTGACTGGAATAAATTATATATATTAAACTATAACTAAATGTACTCGGTAGGCATGAGTTGGATCTATCCATAGTTAGGAAGTTAAGACTGTGAAGCCAATTAAGATAAAGCATTAAAAGTTTATTAGCTCGATGCTAACAAACTGTCTATTTTTGAGTTGTACCATATCCATCATACATTGTGTGTGTATAATATAGTGATCACTAGTCAGACGTGACCTGACCCTTGCACGAAATGGGCTGGGGTTAGGATCAGTGCCTGACTCTTATTTCATGCAAGGGTCAGCCCACGCCTGACTAGGTGATTAGGGTAAGTGAGTGGGAGGGGGGGGGGAGGAAGAGAGAGAGAAGAGGGAGAAAGGAGAAGAGGGTGTGTCACATTAAAATTGCACCCCCAAGAAAAATGGACCCCTGGAACTAACTTATGATTAAAAATGGACATCCCGGAACTACCGTATAGGGCATATTGTTCATGGGACGTAAATTTCATGGTTTTTGTAAATTCGTGAACTATAAATCCTTTAAGTACTTCAGAAAGTGCTGTAGTGTGAAAAGGCCTTTAGTTTAAGATAAATCAGTTTTGTGCTTAAAAAATTTAGTTGCAGTGATTGGTATTCATCTTGGGCTATGCTCAAACCATAGATATTAGAACTTATTAATATTACTTAACCGGGATTGGAAACTCAATTACTTAACTATTATAGCGGGCGAACGATGTTCGTTACACTGTTTTCCTCCAAAATGGAGATTTACGTTTTGCAGTAGGGTCAAGAAAGCAGACTATAGAGCAGAAGTGAGGTTATAAAACACATGCTATATGCCTCGAAAACGTAGAACGCATGTTAGGCATTCAAAATTCATATTTAAAAAAGAAATCGAACACAAATGTTACGAGTAGTTGTAAAGCAAACTCAAAAAATGCATTGAAAACACTTGTTCTCCCTGTAACTTAAAAAAGCTGGCTCGGAGAGCAACATTTTTGAGTCACATACAATTTAACAAACATTCTATATGTGTTTAAGCCTATTTTTTCTCCATAGAATCCGAAATGAGTCCATAAACAAAGGAAAGCGTCAATTTACTTGTCGCCACTGTTCTCCCTGTAGCTCGAATTCAAAGCAGCTTTACACCGGACTCTAGCTTTCTATACATTCTACACAGGTCTTTATATACGTTTAAAGTTACAAGTAGTTTCAAAACCTTAGCATACAGTGACACAAACAACAAAAGATGGACTAAAAGTTCTTTTTTGAACATTACCAAGTATGACAAATACGGTGGAGTGTTCTAATTAACGCACAGCCTGTAATGAACATCAAACACGTAAAATTTACAAGTTTCCAATCCTATTGTTTATTCTAATATCTATGCTCAAACATAATAAAATGATAGTCTTCTAATTGTACAAAAGAATCATACAACTAATTATCATTTTACTATAACAGCTAGCTCATTACTATTGAACTGAGCATGTTTATATAATAGATACTATCATGAAGGATTGTACTAGCTGTAAGTACAAGAGTATTTGTATCACTGAGTTGAATATGGGTGGGACCATTTTAATTGTTCTAGGGGTCAATTTTTATTGGCTAACAAGTGGGGTCCTATTTTATCAAACGGGGTCCAGTTTTAAAAGGCAGTTTAATTCCCGGGGGTCATTAGCAATGATATTTAGTTTTGGGCAGGGGTGTTTTTAGGGGGGTGCTTAGGGTGCTTGAGTACCCCCATTAGCTGGAGAATCACTTTTTATTCCTTGCTTGTAGAGCAAACATTTGATTTGCTGTGCAACAAAGGGTTAAAATATTATCATAATCAAGTGCCAAATCATGTGGAGTGGTTTGTAAGACAATTATCACTTTATCAGCTGAACTCGATCCTGTGGCTAAAGTGGCTTCAAAGCTTGCTTTTTCATTAAGAAACTACTTCAGCACCCCATCAGCAAATTTCTAGAATCGCCCCTGTCTGGGGATCAACGGTCAACTTTTGCTGTGACAGGTGCTTACCTCTACTATTGTTATGACGTGGCAAGGATTGAAGAGATAAAGTAATTGCTTGGAGCATATCTTATAGCCCATCTCCACACCAAACGTTAGACACAGGAGTACCAGTAGACCTTGTTTGGTAGCAGGATCCACTGGTTTACCTTTTAGGACCGGATATGAATAGGTCTTCATTGCAAATATGAACACTCCTATCATTATTACAGTGGCTTTAGAAAAGAGATAGAGAAAAAGGAAATAAAATACATGAATACAGAAGCCTAACATATTATATATATATATATATATATATATATCGACTATACAACAGACTCATTGCACGGTGAGTTATCGTTTAACTAATTAGTTTGAATTGTTACTTGTTAGTATACTCCCGTAAATAATTGGATATTCTGCCATCTTGGAGGACAACTGAGTCGAAGCTTCTATTGTGATTTCATGGATTTGATTGTTTTCAAATATTACTCGGGTATTGCTCATTGTTCAACATAGTTAAAATTTTGGTAACCAATTGCCAGAAAGTTTCCCAGTCTATTTGGCTTTATGGGCATAATATTTTCTAGCTCTCTATGCGTTCTGCATGTAACCCACTGTAAAAACCCACCTATGAGAGTATCCGTCACCATCAGGTTCTTGTCTAAATAGTTAGCACATTCTTCTCCGCCATGACCCGGTATATTGGGATCTATTCCCCCGTACAATATTTCACACAGCACCTCAAGAAACGTCTTATTCGCTGACTGAGTTCCTGCTCCAACGTGAGAATGGATAGCCATCTTGCTTGCTGGCTGCTAAATTTATAAACTGTCATAACTTAACTAGTAGGTTCATTTATTAGGTGTAAACTTCATTACCATTAATAATTTGGTTCATAAGGAACAAGTATATCGTATTGGACAATCATGCAACTGATGTGGACCTTCCGAGGAAATAATATATAGCACAATAAACTTTTCAACAACGGACACTTGTCTAAATACATTTTGATTTCTGAGAGGAAAATCTCTCTATAAAAGTATTTTAATTTATACACAGCTAGGGTGTTTGTAATTTATTCAAAGGTTTCACTGTAATATCTATATTATATTTAAGGTTCAATAATGAAAGCATGCTGTTATTAATCATGTGGTTTGTGAAGGGGCCAGTTTATTAACGATAAGGCCAGCCAATGGAAGTAATTGGTTGGTAAGTTCCTGACTATACGAAGTAGAGAGCTCAATAAGATCACCCGTTAGACCAGTTAACCTAAAGAATACAAATAGCATGGATTTATAATATTGACTCTCTGCTGGGAGGGGTTACCATTTCCTTAATTCTGGAGTCAATCTAGGTGTTCCTGAACCAGCACAGATCGTTTTGAGTTCACCGAAATGTGACTCAATAGATTTCTTGTGATTTAGTAACGGTTCACCAAAAACACTAATACATTGCTAAAAGTAAGAACAAAAAACATAATACTATAACCCTATGAAACTCTTGGGGATGGTTAATATACACGGCAATATATGATATATTATGGTTCACGTTATACAGTATAATGGTTGACAAATATACGGTATAGTTCTGTTTCCTGAAGACCGGAAGTAAATGTTAATAAGTATATGAATGCAGAAGTTGATGATGGAATCGAACTTGGAGCTATATTCTACCCCTCATTTACATTGATTTCTGGCCATCATCTGTTACAACCAAAAGTCAATATATAACATGAACCAGGCCTTACATGCGTTAAAAATAAAATAAGCTTTTATTGACACTGGACACTGTGTGAGATGGGAGGGTGTGCTGGTTCTATAATTATTACTCAATGCATAAAACTCACATAAAGTAAGGCAAGCTGATGAGCTATGTACTTGTGTGAAACGGATGTCTGTACATTTGTCTGCAATTGCTGAGCCAATACTAATAGATTATTGAGAGCCATAACACGATTGAAGTAACCTATACATGAAGATATTACACTGTAATAGGTCATAGGTCATTACATACCCTCCAGATCAGGACTGGGTAATGGAGGAGTATCAATGCTAGCTGATGGATTATGGAGATACTCTGACACACGAGGAAATACTCTACTTAATCCAGTCGAGTAGAGATATTCCTGTTAGAGATAAAGAAACACACCCACATCATATTGTTACTGATTAATGTATTATTCACTAGCTTTCTCTTCAAGTTCATACATATTTGGTATTACCTCAATGGTCATAGAGATATCTCTTCGTGCAAGCAGTTCGGCCATCTTGTCAAGCACATCCATCACTCTATTGGTGAACCCATGTTCAAAAGTTACTGTCTTCTTTCCAGTATACGATGACGAGACCTATGGTATACAGTACAATAGTGGGAGGGGCATGTTGCTATGGATGCCACACCCACTAAACTATACTCACATTCAGTGTGTTGATGGATTGCTGTGTGGCTATCATGGTGTCTAGCTGTATGCAATAGGACATAATATCAGCAGAGAAACCACCTTTTGAAGATTCAACCGACCATAATGGCTGGTCCAGCTGTACACGAACTATAATAATATAATTTATGTACACAATGATACCACATAAACGACCCACATAGCTTATGGAATTCTACAAAAAAAAACAATTACTTTGACTAACCTGTTAGGCCGTCATCGTACCTTTCAGGTACAGCTAAGGGTTTCAAGTGAACGGAAAAGAGCTGCAATGGTCGCTCAGTAGCAGTCTGCATACTGTAGGTACCTCCTGGCTGTGTTGGGTGTTGACCGAGGTGCTGACACATGATGAAACACGTGGCCTGTGTATGAACACAATGCTGTTCCGTTCACTGTATCAAGTCTCCAGAAATTTCTCCAAGCACTATAAATTGGCTCAAAAGTAAAGTTTTTTTTAAGTATATAGCCTGATACAGGTAGACTAAAGCAAGAAATGGTAGATTACATGTATGAACCCTCTATAGAGGCTAATAGGCTATAAAATGTTAGTTAGCCCCTCCCATTTTTAACTTCATAATCCATAGAGTGTTCCTTCATCCAACAACTGATACAGTATTACTGTATGTGAATCAGTCACGACCTAGGTTTGCGCTACTAATAACAATAGCTGCTGGTACCCAACTAGTGTTCTGGAGTTACCTATCCTACACGGCTCTCAACGATTACTATTCCGCTATAATCAGCCCAAGGAACGATGAATCGCTACAAATAACACATCACGACAATAGAGGTGAAGATCTGGAGGAACAGGTGTTGGCTTCAATACAGTCTAAGTCTGGTATCAAGTGGCGTCTCGGATTCTCACTGTTAGCTCTGTCACTGGGTGCCTTCTTCGGTCTAACTGCGGTAATGTATCCTAGGAGATTGGTTAACCGACTTACCTTTAATAAAACCACTAATAATCTGATTATAACCACAAATACCCCTATTGGCAGATTACAGGAGTCTACGGTACATTAAATACATTGTTCATTATGACACCCTCTAATATGTGATACCCTATAATATAATGAATGCTTTGTACTTAACAATTACATACACCTCTCCAATGTATGTGAATATGTAATAACATACCTTATCCTATACTATGTATTGGACTTACCCTACCTACCTTATGTATATACATTATATACCTCCCCAATGTACATCAATATGTGATAATATACCCTATCTAAGTGTATTGTGACTTACCCTATCTACCACATTAAACAACTCCCCAATGAACAATTATGTTAATATACTTCTAAATAAGATATATAGCTGCTATACTATACCTTGTTGTCTGTCAATATAGGTTTCAATAGTGGATGTTCAACCATCACCAGCCAAGCCCAACTCTTCCCATTACGCTCTAAAAGTCAAAGGCCATTATCTATTTTACCTTTTGGACAAGAACGGAGAATTTCCGAATATGAAACTGTTCAATAGTTTGATAGGCACTAGAAGTGTTTAATCACCATATAATACTATATCACATGCAGACAATGACAGACGTAGCAATGTTATTAAAAAAAATTAATGTTTGCTATCGAATAGCCCTAGTTCTGTACATAGTTTCACATGTCTCGTTTCCGTGGACGCAAGAAGTTGTTCGCATTTCTTCCTCAACTGAGCTTCAGTCTTCTGATCATAATTGTCTTTATCATATACCATTTTCTATGGAGAAGAGGTAGTGTATATCAAGTTCCTGTATTATGCCTGTCCAAGTACAGACTGTATCCCTACCCACCCAGCCAGCCAGCCCATGTGATTACTGATTAGGTTATTTTAATAACTATTAATAACCTTGTAGTCTGTTCGATGCTTCTTTAACAAAGTAATGTAATATTCAGTTTCAGCAGTTGACAGATGGCATCGCTGTCTCTCGGGTACAGCTGCTCTGGTAGTGAACTCTATTAAAGGCGGGACAATAACAATAGATACACAATAATGAAAGCACTAAAGTGCTGAACCCTCGCGGTCATGCATCTATTAATATATACACTTGATCTTATAGAAATGAGATTTGACAAGACACATAGCTTCTTACATCTCAGTCCACACTATAGCAATAGGGCTACAGATTTTGCACATAATGCCTACAGTCCAGTACACACAAACACACCATCAATGCAGTATAACACAGCAGACATATAAAGGATTCTTCACACTTAAACAGCAAACTGAGCCAAGTAAAAACTTACAGGCATGTCATCATTCAAGTTTTATTGGACACTCCAGCGTTTTTACACTAACTTAACTCACAATCAGTAGAAAATACAGTCCAGCAGGAGAACAGAAAACTTTAGAAACTCTAAGGCAGTGCCAGGGAAAGTCTTTACAACAGTAGACACTATCCAAGAGAGGCCACAATCGTCAGAGCAACTTCTAGGCGTGACTGACAATAAATTCGGCCACATGTGCTCAAGGGGTGCGGTCTGAGAAAATGGCGACCAGGAAAACTATCGATCCAAATACTCAAAGATCTTCGTCTTAACCTTGGCCACATTTTTGAAAAATCTTTGAATCGTGGAATTATTGACATCAAGCGCCTTCAATGGAGTGTCAGTGAAGTTCTACCATCAAGTATCCACAGAGATTACGTGGTAACACACAGATACACAGATATACAAACCGACTACTATAACCCTCCGCCCACGCTCGGGTTACTAAATCTTAATACATGTACTAGTATAATTAATCACTATTATATTGTATGATAGTTATTGGTCTATGAAGTAAATGCAGCACTATCCCTAACAAATCATCAAACCTTGGTGAAGACGCTTTGCTTCTCTTGATTTCTTCTTCTTTCCTTTCTTATCCTTTACTCCGTCCTCTGTTTGTACCTCAGTGACTTCCATTGGGATCTCCTTGATATTCTGAGCTGGTGTCACTAAGCTCTCGACAGTTTCAAACTCCTGCAACACACACAAAAATAGATACCTTGAGGTAACTATTATTTGCGGGTACTAATTTTAGCGATTTTTGGCAGTCAATGGAAAACGCCAAATTTGATGCACGTTAAAATTATTACAATGGCTATTTATTATTAATACAAAATTATTATAAAATTGTTTTATTCCACTAAATTTAGTACACGCCAAATATGCGATAGCAAAAATCCGCTAAAATTTGTCTGTGTTAAAATTTCTACCCCTAAGGTATACAATTTCTCAAGCTTACAAAAGAGTGAAGTGGTATCCAATAATTCTACTGGACACGCCCACTATTGTTAGCCACACCTACTTATGTTTGGGTGGCTTACCATCCCATTGTTCTTCTTGTTGTAAGGCCTAATGTCAGCATTTATATCATACACTAATCCTAATTTCTTCATGTTCCATTTTAGTGACTTCTTTGCTACCCATTTCTCTCGAATATTTGACCTTTATATACCACCATAAGATCAAATAATGTTCATGAATTATTTTATACATAAATTCCCTTACATTTTCACCGAATATTTGCTCTTGTCATACTTTTTCTTAAACTTACGTCCATATCTGGTGGTGGTTATCTTCCCTTTGCCCGGTGCACTCTTTTTCAATCGACCCATTATTAATTTTTAGAAGTTTACTTCTTTGAGTTCTTTCTGATCTGCCTTGTGACAGCACGTGTTTAAACGTAGCCACGCCTCTATGAAACCACACCTCTATTTAACTCGCTAAACGCTATTTCTTCAATCCCCCTTGTGTGTGCTACACTGCTGCTAGCTGCTGGCGATGAGAGTTCTTGTGAAAACCGTTGATGTCCGAACGATTCCTATAAATATTCAACCTCAAGACACAGTAAGGGCGTTAAAGCAGAAAATTCAAACTGAGATCAGTATAAACCCGGACCAACAGAAACTGGTATATTCAGGTAAGGTCACGTGATACTCTTACATGTATGATCCTCGGTATGATCTGAGTAATAGTGGTTTTTTTTTATTAGGAAGAACACTATTGGATACATGTCCGTTAAGTGACTATAATATTACTAATGACTGTATAATTCATTTGATTAAGGACAGTAGACAAGGGAAAACGGTGCAGATTTTTGTCAAGGCATTAACTGGTATGCTGTCCATCATTAGTATACACGTGTCCTATAGTCTCATGAGCCAGTCACTTCGAACTTTGTCTGCGTTTTAGTGAAATGTGGAAGCTACGGGTAACAAAGCTAGGGAAATAGATGGGTGAAGTTAATAGGGAGCTTTTTATTTCAAAATTATGTAAAAAAAATTTTTTCGTCATAGCATATTTTCTGATATGGCTTGTACTGTTGTTCTTTCTTTTTTAAACGAGCAGCTAGGGTCAAATCTACCAGATTCTTTTCAGCATGAAAGAGGCTGTCTCATGAGACTATACATGTTTAGTATCAGTAATTATGTATGTATGGTATGCAATTCACTACAATGGAATCTCAGATTAATACAAATTAAAGTACTTTGTCCTTTATGGAGAGGTTGTCCTCTCCTTGGAAGTCAAAATCTATTAGACAAGTCTGTTTGGTAGTGTCCTTTGCTGAGAGATTTATTATAGTATGTCCCTTCCTTGAAGAGTCAACTATCAGAGGTTGTACTATTATTTTATCTATCAGCTAATTTTCAATGTGTGCTTACTAGCTTTTATTTATACTATAATATAACTAAAAAACGAGTTAATTTTAGAATGGAAAGCTCCCAACTGTACACAAACGGGCTTTATTTGTTATGACTAATTACAAACAGCATAAATTAACATACCCCATGATAAATTGATAACCTGTGTCTTTTTTTTTTTCTCAGGGAATGTTGTTCCAGTGGATGTGGGGCCGAATGATACTGTAGGAGACGTCAAGCAAAAGATATATCTAAAGGAAAAGATCCCACCCACACAACAGCAACTGATATTCTCCGGTATGTCTCTAGCCAATGACAGTCTGGTTAGCACCTACAACATACAGCAACACTCCACCGTGCACTTGGTCATCAAGATGGATCCCGAAGGAGGAGGGAAGGTACACTCAGATATTCATGCTCCTAAAACTAGTAGTCCTGATGTCACGTTTAATCACTCCAAGTCCACTGCTGACACTAATGATCTTAATGCGAGGGACCCTTCTGAACCACCTCGGGCGGGCAGCAGAGAGCATGGTTCGACTCCATTCCGTCCTCAACCGTTGGCTCGCCCCACTTCCGGACCACTGAAGACCGAGCCATTTACTATATACTGCTTGACTCAGTCTCGGAGGCAGGTACGTGTCAGTGTTCGTGCGACTGAGACTGTGTTAGATTTGAAAGAGCGACTGGCAGTGAAGGAGGGTATCGTGTTAAGGGAACAAGAAATAGTGTTAAAGATGGGAGATGTGGAGCTGAAGGAAGGAGAGAAACTAGGATCGTACGGTTTGTCTTCAGAATCGCTTGTACTGATGTCTGTGGTGAATAAAAACGTGTGCACACTCTTTATAAAGACACTCAATGGTAAAACCTTCATCTTGTATCCATTGGAAACCAGTGTTGTCTCAAATATCAAACTGGAACTGGCTGAAAAGAGTGGTATTCCGGCAAATCAACAGCGCCTGGTGTATCAAGGAGCGGATCTACCAGACCACCAGACTCTACAGCAGTGTTCGGTCCCCACACAGTGCACACTCCACGTCATCCAAACCAACCCTCCTGTTCCTACCAGACCCAAGATACCTCTCCTAGTGAAGACATTCACTGGTAAAGCCGTGACTGTATATATGGCCCAGGACGACACCGTCAGGGACATTAAAGACATGATCAGTAACAAGGAAGGCTATCCTGTGGACGAGATTGCCATAATGTTGGGGGGAAGGGAGTTAGAAGACGATAAAGTAATTGACCATTATCAAATACAACAAGGTTCAACATTACTGGTGACCTTCAAGGTCAAGGATGTGGTGAAGTTAGCCGTCTTTGATGCCAGTCGAAGCAAGATGGTTTATTTGGAAGATGTGAATCTATCCGATAGCATTAGTGATGTAGAGAATCGATTGTCCAGCGATCTATCCATACCAAGACATGTTATAAGTACTGTTTACAATGGCCACGTATTAAACAAACAGCTGACTATTGAACAGTGTAGTATTACGGATACCTCTGTTGTTGATTTACGCATCTCGCAACCCAAAACACTATCTCTTTCCATTGAAACACTTGCCGGGTTGAAATGTCAGGCGGATTTTTCGAGCTTCCAACCCATTTCAGCTGTCAAGTCAAGAATAGATGGCACATTTGGTGTACCTAGTGAAGAGCAGATATTGGTGCACAAAGGAAACGTCCTTCATGATGATTCATATCTTTGTGATTGTATATCTTCATGCAGCAACAGCAGAGTATACTTGTTCACTCAGGGGGGCATTAATAGGAATATATCGTTAAGAGTGCTTCCTGTGGATAGAGTAATCAGACACACCCTCCCCAGTAACACAACCATTGCCCAGATCATGAAATATGTAGAAGACGAACACCAGGTCCCCGCCCAACTGATCTCTGTAAGCCACAATGGTAGTGAGCTGTGTCCGCCGTATACTCTAGGAGACTATCTGATCCTCGATGGGGCGGAGCTTACCGCCATGATTCATTCTCGTGAAGTGTTATCCATAACCTTCCAACCTGATAATGGTGCTGACAAATTTACCCTCAATGTTGACGGAATGGAATCTATTGGTGTTGTTAAGCTACGTGTGGCAAGCCAACTAAAGATCGCTGCAGAAGTAGTCAGCCTGTGTTATTGCGGCCAGCCTCTGGGAATAGAGAACCGTGTGTACGAATACAAGCTAGCCAATCCCTGTGTTATACTAGTGGAAATAGGACTTAGTTAATTAAGAAGAAAGAAACCTTTTTTTTTTTTTTTTTGGTGCAATCTATCAATTTTTGTACAATTTTTGTTTTTCTGTGTGCCCAAAAAGTAAAATGATTTATATAGACTAGACTACTCCGCCTCAATTAATAAAAGAATTGCTGACGTGACAAACTTAACAAACTTGCTCATCACCTGGACCTGGTTCATTATCACGTGGGAGTCCCCTAGGAGAGAGACGAGAGAGCTAGAGAACTGAGGAAAAAAAAAAAAGTCAAGCTGAAAAAGTGGAACTATGCCTTCCCTGGTAAGCTAACTCACAAGTACAGTGGTTATAATAGATCTACATCATAATGCATTATTTGCCATAACATAGACTCAAGAACAGTAGATTGTAGTCCATGCTATAGCTGTGTTTGTTAGCTGTGTTGTTGTTATTATGTCGTTTCATACAGGATCAATTGTTCAACTGTATTTCCAAGGGAGATCTGAATCGTCTCATAACCCTAATAAACCGGAATCTTTCCTTGGTGAATGCAGCAAATGAGGTAAGGACTACATTATGTTATATGTATATATACGTAGTTATGATTATATATAATGTTGTACTTAGGAGGGGATAAGTTTGCTACAGTATTCAGTGCTACAAGATCAGCTGGACATACTTATATATCTGGCTAACCAATCAGAATGCCAGCTGGGACAGTATGACATGGTTAGCCCTGCAATGACTCTCATCGATCAATCTCTCTCATACTAGCTAGTGTATCCCATATTGTTATTGTTGATTTGTCTCATAGCATTACCAGCACACTGCCCTCCACACGGCATGCCTACTGGATAGCGTTAAAGCTGTTAAAACAATCGTACAAAAGTTGAAACCTATTGAACTTAATGCACAGGACAAGGTGAAGCATACACAATGTATACACAACCTTCCATATTTATTGCCCTAGAACTGTTTTGTTTTCAGTTTTTTTTTTTGTTTGGTTTAATTTCATGTTTGTTAATTTGTCTGACTTTGTTATTGTTAATTCATGGGTCCCCTCCCTTCTCGTATTCCTTCCATAGTTTGGATGGACAGCGCTGCATCATGCCTGTAGGAACGGTAATGTCAGTGTATGTAAGCTACTGTTGCAACACAAAGCAAAAATGGACATCCAAAACAAGGTATGATACACATACACAGTAGGCAGCAGCAGCAGCTGTATGTGTGCGTTTACCATAATCAATGTACATGAATGGAATTGTTATGGTGCTAATGTTAGTGTTAGTATTGTTTGTTCATTGTCGGGCTCATTGCCTCATAAGCACTCCATTATGGGAAATTGTTTGTTTTTATGTGCTTAGCTTGGTAAAACACCAATTCACTACGCAGCACAGTACGGTTATCAAGAGATAGTGAAACTGCTCTACGATCATGTTGGCCCATTGGTTACTCCATGCCCCACTGAGGTCAGCCTGGATTGTATGCATACATTAGTTTAATCAATGCATGTTGATGTTTTCAATTTCTCCTGAATGTAATGTATAATTTTGCTGATTAAAATTGTTATTTTATCTGAGAATAAAACAACTTACAAATTGCTAATTGTATTAATATTCATTGATTAATTAATTAGTATGAATGATTAATTTTAGATGAATATTCAATGAGTCAATTGACAGAGAGGAGGAGGGGGTGGGGTGGGGGGGGGGAAGGGGGACTAAGGTCCAATATGAATGTGATGCCATAGCAATGTAATACAAAACTTCATGTAGCATTTACTTCTTTCTCTATCACTCATTCTTTCTCCAGAAACTCTCTATGCCTATCCTGACTCTAATACATTGTGCTGCTTTCAATGGTCACTCGAGTGTAGTCCAGTGGCTCCAAACAGTGTGCTATCCTCCCAATATAAAGTGTAGAAGAGCACTTCATCAAAACGGAGAGGTTTGTTATTCACTGGGAATATCTGTATTACACAAACAATAGCAATACAATGTGGTATTTATGCATTAAAATTAAAGTTGAACTCCTGTGTTATGTTACAGCTATTAAAGTGTCCTACTGTGTATCTTTGTTCTCCTCATGTAGATTACAAGTGATGAATTGCCTGAAGACACAGCCGGTAAAAGAGGTTATTTATCATTGAAAGCTAACATACAAGCATATAGCACTGTGAGTTATAGATATTACACATGTAGGCATTATGTAACTATAGGCAATATACTAACATACAGCTAAAGCTAGCATACAAGCATATAGCACTGTGAGTTATAGATATTACACATGTAGGCATTATGTAACTATAGGCAATACACTAACATATAGCTAAAGCTAGCATACAAGCATATAGCACTGTGAGTTGTAGTTATTACATGTTTAGGCATTATGTAACTGTAAAGCACACTGTACACACTAGCATACTTTTAGTAGGTAATACTAACATACTGTACTGTAGGTAATACACACATACTGTACTATACTGTAGGTAATACAACTATACTAATATACTATAGATGCTCTAATTATGCGTTATTCAAAAAATGATTGTTTGGTTCTAAAAACACAAAATTAGAAATTTAGTTGAATCAAAATTGATGCAAATTTAGCTTTATGATGCATAAATAGAAATCTAACCTGTCATCAGATATCACCAATTCATTGAAATTCTTCCAGAATAGCACTACAACACTTGATAAACAAGGTAACCCATTGCATAACGACGCAACAATAGAATTTGTGCTTCCACATGTGACTCAAGAATAGAAATTGTTCAATTTTTATTTGTAATTTTGACGCATAATTAGAGTAACGCATAATTAGAGCGCCTACGGTACACACTAACATACTGTACTGCAGGTAATATACACTATACTAACATATTGTACTGTAAGTAACACACTGTATTAACATACTGTACTCTGTAGGTAATATACACTTGCATACGTGTACACTTGCAAGCATACAGTACTGTGAATTATAGTTATGCATGATATTTAGGTCTAATGAAGCATATTTTACTGTAAATTATGTGTATTTAAGACACCTAGACATACATAGTATACATATTTTGTCTTATCATGTATTGTACACTAGCTCCTTTATTTTTTCTAATAATAGCAATATAAAATATGGCTGCAAGATATATTGGGTCCTTGTTCACCATTGGATTATGCCAAGCTATGTATCTGTGGTCCAGTGGATAGCGGGAAGACATCACTCATAGAGCGGCTGGAAAAGAGTCAGCTTCAGCTAATGCGGCTAGGATTAGGGCTGGATTCAAACGAATCATCCGAAATGGGCAAGAAACATACCTATGGTATTGAAGTGTCAAACTTGCAACTGACCAGTAAAGATGGTTTTTCCCTATGGGACTTCTGTGGAGAGGCTAACAGTTACATAACACACAGTCATTTTATGACTACCGAACGCACAGGGTATATTATAGTACTCGACCTGACTAAACCAATCGACCAACTGAAACACGAATTGGATGAATGGCTGATGTTCATTAAAGGTCAAAACCTTGGCTCAAAACTCGTCTATCAAAGCAATAAGAGGCAGCCTGATATCGTGGCCTTTTCCACCTTGACGACTGCGGAATTAAAAAGACATGGGCGTGGCCGGGCGTCGACTGTGTCGAATCCTACAAAAGTACGAGATCGTCTATATTCCAATGGGCTACGCCCACTACTGTCTAGCCAAAATGTGACCAATATTAGAAGCCATTCAGCAATTGAGCAGTCAACAAACTTGGGACGGAATTCGTCTCGTAAAATCTCCGCCCCCTCTAATCTCCTGCAGCCCATTCAGCAGTTCGATGTTGAAATCCTTCCCTCCATTGTACAGGTTCCTGTAATTATTGTAGGATCGCATTTTGATCGCCTCGCTGGCAAAGAGAAGAAAACCGTTGTACAGCAAATGGATGAAGCTGTCAATGAGTCGTCCAAGAAGTACTATCGAAGTTTAAACGTGATCCAGCAAGTCTTTCCCATCAGTGGGGGAGACAAGAGTAGCACATCAGAGATTCGATACCTCAAGGAGCAGCTGTCTACTGTCAGAACCATTATAATGGAGGTTAGTGTACTTGTATGTAATACTGGGGGATCAATACATGTACAAATACACATCACGTGCGCATCTACTCATAGTGTTGTCACGTGATATACTGGACCCTGTATTGTATATGGTCTAATACTAAATCTTGTATTGTCTGTATACTAAGAATGGATACTGGTCTCCAAACAGGGCTACATGTACCTTTAGCCATACATGTACTGGTCACAGATCTGCCACTACTTGATTTATTAGCTATAGTTTGTATAACTTTAACAAGATATTGTTTATTGTGTATGATGTATCATACATGTATGCTAACATGTAAATAGGTATATTATAGTATAGTATTCCTTTCTTATTTGTTACTTTAAGTTATACATGCCCATTTTGACAAGGTCATACCCTAAAAGTTGTTAATGTTTCTACTTAACTGGTGGCTTCAGTTTCTACTTTCCCTTGTCTCGTATATGTGTGTTTTTGAATAGTTTATCTTGTGTGTTTTGGTAAATTTTGTATTGTTTATGGGATACAATGCAAAACGACGGTCGACTGTCTTGTGTATTTTATTGTGTGTAACAGTTCATCCTTTGCATTAGCTGTCATCGTGTAGACTGTAGTTAGTGATCTAACGTTGTTATCACTGGACATTTCTTGTTTCTTGATATCTTTAACCTGATCAGGGTCAGCCCTTGCCCTTTGTATTTTAGCAGCAATGCAGATATTCATTCGTGTTTTGACTGGTAAATATTTCCCTGTTGAAGTTGATTCCAGTGATCTTGTATTGGCAATAAAAAATCAAATAAAGGACAGGGAAGGCATCGCCGTGGCCAGTCAGAGACTCATATTCAATCACACTGAACTGAAGAATGATAGTAAAATCTGTGACTATGATATACAGGAGGGGTCATATATACTACTGATACTGTTTATAAGGGGTGGCAGTGGCTAAAGGAATCATCACTAAACTAATCCTGATCATATATCAATTAGAGTAATAAAAGAAAGATTTCCTTACTAAGTTAAATTATTTATTGCTTCCTGTGTGGAGTGATATTGTATTTCCTTTATATTTCCTTTGTACTAAAATAAACCATTACATCATTGTTAGATACTATAATTCAGAATGAGTGTGTGGGTTGCATATGCTTAGCACATTATAGATCAGCTGTTTTAGTCATTCTCACGTCCTGTTCTATAAATACAATTAAGATGATGTCATTATTAAACTATATTATTTTTAGAATCATGACTTTGTATAAAAGAAAGGGAATAAGTTTGATTGTTATAGACAGAAAAATAAATTCAAATCTTTAAGAAAGCAGTTCACAGTAAAAAATAAGAGAAAGCTGAAGATGCAGATCTTTGTGAAGACTCTAACTGGCAAGACCATCACCCTTGAAGTAGAGCCCAGTGACACTATCGACAATGTCAAGGC
>JAYJLX010056401.1:0-10366 GCA_036873525.1 Chalinula nematifera | reverse complement strand
CGTTCAGGGAGGTGAGAAAACATGGAGCCATGTCGGGTAAGGACTGAAAGCATGGCCGTTGTTCGTAGTAGAGAGGTACCGCTATTCGAAGGTTCAATACTACATGAAAGGTAGGAGATTCAGTCCGTTCCAGTCGGGTTGGCTGCTGTTGGGAGCCTGGCCGCTACTAGGAGTCCCGTTGTTGGGAGGTTCTACTATATATATATATATTATATATCTGCTGACACAACTTGTCAAACCATATCCCACAAGCCATTAATAATGCTATCAACACGAACACTAGGGCAAACCTCTTTACAAAATGTATCTAATGATGACATTTCTATCACACACTAAAGTACGTTAATGTTGAGTTGAGGATTTACTCATTAGTATTCATAGGCAATTATTGCGCAATAATTTATCATTCATAATACCCATAATTAATGATTTTTAGATGAATATCTAATGAGCAAATCCTCAACTCAATAATTATAAACAGACTTTAATTAATCCGCTAACTTCAGACGAAAGAAAAAAATGGAAAAGGGGTGTGGCTACACCAAGCCTTAAACTTGCATGATCACATTAACATAAGTAATGACTGGAAACACATACATATATAAACTGTTGGATTCAGCTTTATTCCTACATGTACTCATTTACATTGGCTTTAGGTTATAACCAATTGTCATTGATGTGGTTTAACATGACTGTTAGTAACAGTTCTATACTTACATCCAAACACTGTAGTGCTGGGAAGTTCTCCAGATCGTCCGATAACTCTGTAATCTCATTGGCCGATAAATTTAACCTCTTTATTTCCACCTGGTCCCACCATCTCTCGTCCGAGTTAAAGTCCTCAGTAGCTCCCTCGGGAGGGTCCATATTGAGACGCCATACTTTACTGATGGGGGACAGAGGTAAGGCCCCTATCATTATGAACAATAAATTAGGGAGTAAATTAACTTGGCTTTAGCTGTTTTATAATGAGTTATCACCTGTTTGAGAGGTTTAGGTTACCAGTTTTCCTTGCCTGTTTTAATATTGGGCCGGAAACACTGTCCTCCTCGGTCCTCCTTTCCGGTTGTACTGGGACTGAAGAAACCAAGATTCAGCTTGAGTCTACCACTACGAGGAGCTGGAGACTTGTAACTCATCTCTAATAATGTTTGTTGTGAAGATCCATTGAGTAGTCACGGGACGACTCGGTAGTGGATGGATCGGATTGGTGGCAACTTGGCATCAAGACTGGGAACTTGAATACAAGTAAGTATCGAGGTAAGTGTATAGTATGTAATTAGTAAAAATTAAATCCGATCGATTATTTATAAACTATTATTATTTAAATAATTATTATTTTTTTTTATTTTTTCAAAAAATTAATGCTAAAAAACTCAACAAAGCAAATCATAGTTCTTTATACAAAAAGATTTAATGAATCAGAATAAGGAATTGACATTAACCCAAACAGGCTCACGGGAATTAGGAGCTAGTATATATTTATACGGTGACCATTGCACACATACAAGTAACCAGTTGTTTGTTCGAATGCACACCCTGTCGTATATTCACTCAGTGAATCATCTCCAAAACAACGTTTTACCTCTCCAGTATTCATACAGCACACGGATATTCGCGGCTTCTCAATAGTAACATAGATTAAACCGCTGTAATCCCTCTCAACAAGAACTCCATGGGTAATGTAAAGTACATTTCCGGAATCGTCAACTGTAATACCTTTGGGATGGTAAAGGTTGACAACAAACAACAGCACCTTACTACCATCAGGATTGAATTTCCATACAGAACGACGATCAGCAACATACACAAACCCTTGACCGTCAACGGCAACATCACAAGGAAAAAACTCCAACTCCACTGATTCAATACTATGAGAGAATGTGAGGTCAGCATTGAGAACTTGTACTCTATGGTTTCCAGTGTCAGCTATGTACACCTGCCCTGTGGTCTTGTTGATAGCTATACCACGAGGCTTAATAAACTCTAAAGGACCACCATAACCAATATCGCCAACAGAAGATATATATTCACCATCCCTTGTGAACTTTAGTAAACAATGATTGCCCCAATCAACAACAAGTAGTGCTCCCTCAGGGGTAAACGCTATCCCTGACGGATTACGCATATTAGAACAAAACGATTTCACCATCTCTCCATTCCTCGTTACTACGGTGACCTGATTCGAGTTGCTAATAAACAACTGTCCATCATCAGACACGGCTACTCTGTCTGGCCCCGTCAGCCCGGTGATGGTCTTGACAACACTACCTCTTGATTTCACTGGAACTGTAACAGAAATATCACAACCTGGGTTGGTACCATTATGTAGTTTCACATGAAGTAGATGAGTGCCCTCAGTAAGAGGGATGAATACAACACTGTATTGTCCAATTTGAGAGGTTGCGTTCACTGTACATGATACAGGTGGTGACTGGCTAGTGGGCGAAGTCAACTGACGACTGAAACGAGATAAAGGAACAGGAGCAGGTGAACCATCCTCAAGAGAAAGAGACACGGTGACAGTAGACATTCGATCAACAATAGGGGCGTGGTCAAACAATGTGGCAGTAATGGAAAATTCCATTGTATTGAGTTCAAGTATTTCGTGGTTGAACCATTCATTGTGTAGTTGAAGGCACTCTTGACATAGAAACACAACACACTGTCTACAGAAACCATCTACATCTTGTTTGTGGCACTTCTCGCAAGAGGTGTGTCCTTTACCCGAAACCTTCTTCAAAAGATTGCATGTTTCTGTCAGGTTGTTGATGAAGTAACATGGATATAATCCATCTACTCCTTCTTGTGATAATTGACAAGGAGATCTGCAGGTAGGACACGGTAGGCATTGGGAGTTATCCTGTTCGAGTACTAGATCAATACCGCGCAGACAATGAAGACAGAAGGCGTGGAAACACGGCAGTATCTTGGGGCTAGTGTACTGTTCCATACACACTGAACAGGTTAGCTGCTCTTTCAGCTTGTACAAAGTTTCTGCTTGCAGTGAGGTCCATGAAGATTGTCTGGTAGCCATAAGGGAAAGTGTTTTCGAGTAAATACTTTTATTATTATTCTCAAAATGGGGCAGTTGACACGTGGTGGCACGTGGTCTGACATTTTATTAATAAAATAATTTAAACTTTAAGTTTAAAGTTATAACTAGTTGAAAATGTCAGGTAGTCTAGTCTATATTCTCTCTCACATAACAATTTTTTTTTACAAGAACAATAATACCTACTTTAATATTAGATGCTGTCAATAGGAGAACTATACTTCATGACTTACAGCAAACCAAAACACGCCTACAGAAACTAAATCAAGACGAAAGGTAGTTAGTTCACTGATCTCATTTCTGGCTGTCTCCTATAGACCGTCTGCAATGGGCGTGGTCGAAGCAAAATTAATAATTAGGTCGGCTATCTTGGTGTACAACTTTATATGCAGAGGTATTGGAAAATATAATTTTACACTGCAATTGCAAAAACGGCAAAGTAAATTCGTTAGAAAAGCAGATTACTAGTTTTGTAATATAATTTTGCATTACATATACCTGAGTCGTCTTTGAAAACAATCGATTCTCTGCAATCGCAATAGAAGCTCCTATTCTGATGTACACCAAGATGGTGGAATATCCGATATAATTTATGGAAATATACTAAAAATTGAACTGGTTAATTAAGTTTGCCACGCCCATTGCAAACAGTCTATATTATCATAAATTATTGTAAAAAAAAATGTAATATCCCTCCTTCTGTCTCCTCTCCTCTCATAGGCCGAGTAAACTAACCAATGTCCCTAGTCAGCCCACAACATCACCAGTACTACCATTGCCACAGCGACCACCCACTACAGCCCCGCCCACTCCCAGTACTAGTAGTACTGGAGCCAGTCCACATGATTCCCTGTTCATTTCGAAACAACAGAAGGTCGCATTAATGGTAATCATTAAAATTAATAGTGTAATCTATCCACCATTATTATTGTTTAATTTACATTACTTATTTTAGCAAGCCTCTACCCAGTCACATGGTTATTACATCTCACAGCCCTCACCGTATGGGAACCTGGTCATACCTGTTTTACCAAGATTCAACGATAAAGGCCAATTGTCATTACCAATGACCTAATATAGGCATATCCATATCTGTACACTATCCAACTACATCCTGTAGTATGGCAGTATTGTATTATATAATAATTATGCCAATTCACTTGTTAAATATATTTTTCCTTATTTTTTTTGACACAAAGATGTATAACTTGACTCAATAAAATAAAAAAATATAACGAAGACTCTAAAATATCGTGACAATAATAGTGTTGATAAAACTATACATTACTTAAACAAAAAAAAGATGCACATAACAAGTATGCCTTTCCCTCTGATGATATGATACATACAGGAAGGGGTGTGGCTATTTAATAAACTAATTAATAAATTCATTGCTGTGTGCACTGAAGTTCCTATGTGGTTTACGTTTCTTGCTGCATTTCAATGGGGGCGGGGTTGAGATGGAAACCACGCCCTGTTCATTAATGCTTTTAGAAGTCAAGAAAAGAACTATCAAAACAAAAAAAGGAATATCATAATTTAATCATGTACATGTTAGTAATTCATTGTAACAATGGTTTAATTAATATAATGCATGTACATGTATTTCGATTTCTACTCTTTCTACCATTTTCCTGTGATGGTATTCGAGATTTCCCATGGAAACCGTCTCCATGGATTTCACATGTGAAACAGAAGCCAGAAAATAAAAAAACATGTCGCAGTACATGCTTTGTTACACTAAATGTACATGTACGCCCATTAAGTGGTACACTTCGAAAGGATTTAATCCATTCGTTGGTCTGTACAAGTACATATAGAATTATTATTGCTGTATAACGTAATAATTAAATTAATTTAGAAATAATTTACTTTTGTTTCCATAATCCAATTACAACTTCACTGGATACGTCCTACAGTATGCAGTATTGTATTGTAATATAATAATTATACCAATTCACTTCTCATTAATATATTTTTCCTTATTTTTTTGACACAAATTAAGATGTACAACTTAATTGACTCAATAAACTATTACAATGTAATGAAGACTCTAAAATATAGTGAAAATAATAGAGAAACAAAATGTACATTAAAGAGTGAGGTGCAAGTAGTTGAAGTGCATACATGTCTTTGTATGTATCTTGTAAAATATGAAATTAACTATTTTTATTAAAATCAATAATAGATACTTTGTTCCATAGTGTAGATAAAAAATACGTTTCATTACTTGAACAAAAGGATGCATTTATGTTTTCCCCTCTGACATATGCAATTGATACAAGATGGGTGTGGCTATTTAATTAACTAGTAAATAAACTCTGCTGTGAGCACTGAAGTTCCTATGTGGTTTTTGTTTCTTGCTGCGTGATTCCAATGGGGGTGGGGTCAAGATGTAAACCACGCCCTGTTTATCAACGCTTTTAGAAGTTGAGCAAAAACTGTTAGAATAAAAAAATGAATATCATAATCGAACCATGTACATGTTGGTAATTTATTATAACAATGGATTAATTAATACAATACATGTACATGTATCTCGATTTTTACTCTTTTACCATTTTCTGTGGATGGTATTCGAGATTTCCTCATTAAAATTGTCTCCATGAATTTCCCATGTGAAACAGAAGCCAGACTCGGAGAGGCAGATGGTATGCTCTAAAAGATGTTATCCATTGTTGTAGTGGGTGTGGTCTGATGTTCGGTAGCTAGATAAAATATGAAATGAGATTAGAATGGATTAAGGACAGACAGAGAGCAAGAGAAGAAATAAATTAAAATATATATATATATACTATACACAGTACATGCTTTGGATTTGATCCATGCGCTGGTCTGTACAAGTATAACAGAGTTATTGCTGCATAACACAATAATTAAATTAATTTAGAAATATAATTATAGTGGATTTACTTTTGTTTCTAATTCAGTCATGATTTCATCTGTGGTATCGCCGCTGGATATTAGTTCCAAAATAGCACAAAAGTCCTTATAAATATAAAACCATCAATCATGGTATTGTATAACTTCAATATGTGTTTATAATTATAAACTTTACCTCCTATAACCTTTTCACTTTTCCCCCTACTTCTATGTAAATTTCAGGACACAGGGAAGGTATTTTCGCCAGTAATTTCTTCAGTAATAACCTTCTATCGTGGCCACGTAAGGAAGTCCAGTCAAACTTGTCGTTGTTGTCCTAGCTTTAATTGATTTCCATATCTGGGGATAGTTTTATAAGATCAAGCAAGTTATACATCTATATGTTTTGTAGTGATTTACGTTACCCTGTAACTGATGTCACATGATTTAATTAATTATGATGTCATCCATTTCAAAATTCAGCAGCGGAGGATTAACCACACCCATTAAATTGTCTTCAAAGCATGCTGGTCTTTAGTGATTGTTGACTCCGGGTTGTATGGTCTTCTAAAACATTTCATCTACAAGGTAATTTATATTGTTATATACTTGTATACACAATAATAATAATGTCATACGTACCTCTTGTTCTTGTGGATATATTGCAATACAGACAAGCATAATTGGAGTGGACTGCATTAAGTCCCATGCATAAGTAAGAACATAAACTGTAAAATTAATGTTATTAATCGTTAATAACCGAGGGCTTTTCTCATGTACCTTTTAGTCTCCACTAAAATGCAGTTCTCTTGGGATTGCACTGTCCTTCCACTTCCACATAACTACATGTACAGTACAATTATGTTATTATAGTAAATCAATGTGTATACAGCTGTTGTGATATCACTGTATAGGAGTACATGTAACCTGTTGATTACATGTAACCTGTTGATTTGTTCTAAAGGGAGCAAACTCTTATCTCATGTTGTTCTGATCCCTTCAGTATACTTCTTCAGTAGACCATTATTGTATGTACCCCTGCATAATTATTGCATAATTTATGATAATATGTATAGGTTTCAACCAGATGGAAAATGACTTACCTGAACTCGACGGTTTCTTTAATAACGATGGAAGAGAAAATGACAGCAAAATGAAGATGTTTTCGAAAATGGTGCTCCATTGCCACTAATATCGACCTCAATCAGCTGGTTAACCTCGATCGGCTGGTTAACCTTACTTATACCCTCAACCTGTAAATTGATAGCAAATTAGAGTTGACCACACCCACCAGCAATTGCATCTGTTAAATACTGTACGTATAGCCAGATATTTTCGTCGTCTAAAATTTTTGTCAATTCAACAGAATGAAGAGAAAAGAAAATACTCATCGCTAATATTCTGTATAAGTTCATGATTAATTTTCGTCACATGCTAGTGACTGACGAAATTGACGAAATTTTTGACTGCCGAAAATTTGTGGCTATACGGTATGCAGCATGGTGTAAAATATTTTACCTCAGCAATGATCGCTTCATAGATGCATTCTTTTACAGGTCTATACCAGCCATTATAGGGAGTGGGTAACCACTTAAGCAGTATTGAGGCATTGTGGGCCCATCGTGCTCACTTCACCAGATATGATCTGGGACAATCAGGAATTATCATAAACAATTCATGGTAAGCCTTATCTGAAATCCCATAGTAATCCAGTACACTACAATACCCTACCAAGAAACATTTTTTTGAGTATTACATACAATAAAAAAAGTTATTATTATTAATACTGTATACTTGTTTTAATTGTACAGCTATAGTATACTCTATTTTATTTCATCGTTGATCATTACAAATAATACCTTTTAAATAGCTTATTGGAAGAGTTTGTTCATCTTCAGGTTGCTGAGTCGATTAGGACTGGTGGGATGATGCCGTACTCTGAGAAGTTGAGAGCTGAGAAGAGGAAGAAGCTGGATTAAGACTTCAGATGAAGACTGGGAAGATGAAGACTGGGAAGACTGTCTGTGACAATCCTGACGATGACGACACTGACAGTGACAATCATAACGATCCTGATGGTGACTGTAGGGCTTCTTATGGATAATTCAGTATATTTTTATCTCCCCACTTGAAACAACCTTAATTTTCATTTAAAAATTTAAGGCATTATTATAATCCAACATAATAATTAAATAGTAATTATGCATAAAACAAAACTTACTCTCATCCTTATAGATACCAGCTGTAACTGGTAGCTGTGAAGACACCACAATGCTGATTCCCATTTCTCTGTAGATCAGTGTATACTACTGATTGTGATTGGATAACACTGATTATTAATATTTTTATTAGAAATTATTATTTATACTATTCATCTCCTTTGCCTCTCCTGGACTTCACCTACTCCATTACCACAACTTTGTACCTTGGCATTAAAGTAAAATTTAAGTCTTTCTTGTATTTTTTTTTCATTTTGTCCTTTAGCTCCCTCAACTCTGACTTTTTGCCCTAAAACATAATTATACTATTATTCATGGTGATGTTTATATTCTTTCATTGTTGCAATCTGTCTCTAGTTTTGACAGCTGCTGTATATTACACTATGTATAATGTTAGTCTATATGTTATGTTAGTAGCTGGAGTAGAAAGTTTAAGAGCAATATCTATAACAAATGGTATGCTCAAGGAACATTAAGTAGTCAAACAAGGCCTGGTCCTAGCAGTGATGGAGGGCCAGGTAAAAAGCCCAATGCTCAAATCTGGATCACTAAGGGTGGCAAGAAGCGACCTGTACCTTTATTTAAATTATTTTCATAATAATTAATGAACTAAAACAAGCTTGCTAATTTGAAAAAAAAAATGGTCTGATTTGCTCTACCCTGCCCTACCAAAACTGCACACGAGAGATCCAGATTTGAGTGTTGAGCTATTACCAATCAGCTATACATGCTTTCGGTGTGAAACCGCAAGTATGTGATTTCCGTGTTACTCCGTATACTATCGTATACCGTTGTTGGCAAAAAATCCAAAAAACGCATAGAAAAAAGTAGGAGCAGCGACTTTTAATGGCTGATACTGACAGATGCATGGAAATTAGGCTGAGTGAGCTTGAAAATGGCAGTTAATAGACCCCCTTGGCCAAATCAGGTGTTAACAAAAATCCAATGAATATCATTAAAAATCGTAGATATGGTAAGTACGCTCCCACGCAAGTAATTGGATGCCATTTTATAGGGCAAAATCCATACTCAACAGTGGAAAATTATGACAAAAGCAAGTTTTACTCACAAATAACGCAATTTTGAGCACAATGCAGCCTGCAAGCATAGTAAAAATTCATAATACAGCCATTGGGTTACCTTAAAGTTTGTAAAGATACTCTACTTTGAAGAATTTCAGCAAAAAGAAGGCTATCTCCACCTCCACAATACAATTTTGCCTTATAAAATGGCGGACGATTTTACGGGAAAAAATTTTTTTATTACTGCCATGCCTACATACGGTATTGTTTTAATTGAACACCTATTTTGGCCAAGGGGGTCTATAGCATATATAAAATAGATTAGTACCTCCAAATCGCAAGAAATATTCTTGAATCGATCGCAACGAGGGCTTTTACACCGAATCCCAACTACTTTCCGTGGCGTTTTGCCAACAAATGGGCATGACTGAACTTATTTTACACCAACGCTTAGCTGCTTCATCAAAGCGCAGCGCGTACGTGCTTGTGGTTTCACACCGAAAGCATGTATACCTGACCCCAGCTCCACCATGCAGCGGGTGGTCTAAATATTTTACACCTTTCCCACTAGACTCAATACAGTTATCAAAATAAAATATTCAAATAACTGAGTACATGTACAAACATTGGAATCACAATTGAAATGAACTATAGCTTAAATGCTCGTTTATATGACTATTCAATCTCATATTTACACACACTTTACTATGATGGTGGTTTTCCTGATTGCTGATGTAGACTACCTTTGGCCAGTGATTTTGCAGATATTCTGACTACCACAGGATGGTTTACCGGAGTCCTTGACCCAACCAGCACGACAAGAACAAAGTTATGATTGTAAGTGATACGAGCACCAACAAAAAAGACCACTTAGTCTTAGACCAGTAGACCCAGTACCAGTAGACCACATGCACATGTAGATCTTACATGCACTTTTTAGCATTAGAAAAATTTAACATTAGAAAAATTGGAAAAAAAGGTGTGAATGTAGGTGTGGTTTAGCTGAAATGGCCACTGAAGCAATCTGTTGTTTGGGTAAGTGTTATTGATTTTTTCTAATAATCAATTCATCAATTCAAATCATAAAAAAAAATTGCAGGTATAGATGACTTCAATAAGGTCTATAAATGGTGTATATCAGTTCAAGCTAACTGGTGCAGTCTGGCAACATATCTGGATGTAGACAGAACCACTGTGGAAGCCATAGA